>VDFB02321111.1:0-186830 GCA_007258455.2 Sequoia sempervirens
GGGGACACAAAAAAGGAATGAAAATGACAAAGACGTGTTTCGCGTGTGCAGAAAATAGGGATTTTGTGCATTCGAGAGAGATGATTGGAGGTGCTGAGGAGATGTATGGTGAGGATGATCGGGGAGGATCATCAGAGACTAGCGGAGGTAAGATTACTACACATACTGACGTATTCGACGATCAAGGCCCAGGGGGCCATGTTGACAGCCTTGATAGAGCGGTGGGATTCAGAGACATCGACGTTTCACCTACCGATAGGGGAGATGACGGTGACACTAGAGGATGTGTGGTGGATTTTGAGGCTCCCGATATTAGGGCTCCTGATTAGCGAGTGCTGGTCAGAGGACGAGGCGGTGGATGAGTCCATGCACGTGGTGTTTGGTAGTGACAAGCTACCAGTGCAGCGGGGTCAGTTAGATGTGGATAGGATGGTAGCATGCAGGGTACCGATACTATCGCTGTACCTGGCTGGGCTGATTAGTGAGATACTACTGCCAGACCGGAGTGGTCAATTTTTGCACATGAGGTTGGTCAAGGTGATTTGGCACATCATCAAGGGCCAGGAGGGACAGTTTGCGTGGGGGACGTGCATGTTAGCTCAGCTGCATCGGGACATGCACGTGATTTGCTATAAGAAACAGTTGAGTGTGACACATGTGACATTACTACAGGTGTGGGCCTAGGAGCATATCCGCGTTGTCAGGCCGATTATGGTGAGGGTTGGTGAGCAGGATGACACGCAGCCTGTAGCATGGTGGTGGGGAGCAGAGGCAGGGACGCTAGTGTGGTATCAGGAGATGCAGGAGGTGGACATGTGGAGGAGGCAGTTTGATGATGTGCAATCAGTGGATATAGTGTGGAGACCATATATGATGCGGCGATTCAGGGGGTGGTCGAGGGAGGAGGGGTTGCATAGTGGTTACTTTTTTACGTGATGCTACATTATTGGGAGCAAGCCACACGTAGTGGAGTTGCACCGACCAGATTGGGTGACGAGACGGTTCGAGGTGAGACATGATATTTTAGCAGGTCGAGTGAGATTTGCACGACAGGTACGGGAGCGACCATGGGGAGCTAGGCGGAATCTGCGTAGTGTCTGGAGTGACATTGCGAGACTGGTGTTCAGGCCCTATCTGGATAGGCGAGAGGGGCCACGAGATGCAGGGACACCATATCGATATGAGGAGTGGTTTAGGCGACATCCAATGCAACAGATTACACCAGCCGTGTCGATTGAGGAGGCATGAGGATTTGGGTCAGAGGATGAGAGGCGATTGCAGGTGATTAGGCCGCCTAGACCACCAAGGGGGCACAAAGGAGGACAGGGGGCACAGGAGCAGGTGATAGGTAGGCTGAGGAGGTTACGACAGCAGAGGGGTCGGGGAGGAGACAAAGCAGAGGGGATAGGGGATGTGACTGAGGAGGTGAGAGGGGTTGGGGCCGAGGAGGCAGGAGAGAGGAGGTCGAGAGTCTAAGGAGGATCATAAGGTACACAGGGTGAGGCCAGCGGGGCCAGAGGGGCTAGGGCCGAGGAGGTGGGAGTGAGGAGGCCGAGAGTCCGAGGAGGATCACAGGGTACACAGGGTGAGGCCAGCGGGGCCAGAGGGGAGAAGATGGCGGAGGATGAGGGAGGAGGGGGCAGAGGATGAGGCTGAGGAGGTGGTGGAGAGGAGGCCGAGAGCCCGAGGAGGAGAGTCACAGGGGCCACAGGGCTAGGCCAGCGGGGCCGGAGGGGAGGAGGTTGGACAAGAGAGAGCCAGGACTACCTGTGGGCAGGAGGCAGACAAAGCTAGAGAGGAGATATACGGAGACCTAGGAGGGTAGGGAGGGCAAGAGACAACTGGAGGGGATGAGGCATATGGAGCCCGAGAGGAGATGGACAGAGACCTAGGAGGATAGGGGGTAGGAGACAACTAGAGGGGAGGAGGCATATGGAGCCTGAGAGGAGATTGACAGAAACCTAGGAGGATAGGGAGGGCAGGAGACAGCTGGAGGGGAGGAGGCAGATGGAGCCTGAGAGGAGATGGACAGAGACCTAGGAGGACAGGGGAGATAGGAGATAGCCGAGGCCAGAGGATAGCCACAGCAGGGGGCTCCTATGGTGATAGATCTGGACAAGATGGAGCTATCAGTGGAGAGTGAGGGGTACCATCGGCGGGAGATGGAGGTTGACTCAGATGTGCATGATGTAACACCGCTAGCAGTGGCACCACCCACAGGGAAGAATCTAGTTGTGGTATTGAGAGAGACAGTGGAGAGACTGCGACGGAGCGAGCAGTGAGTGCGGGAGGCGGAGACAAAGTGGATCGCAGTGGAGGCAGAGAGTATGCAGAGAGAGCTAGCTGAGGTCAAGGACAGGGTGCGCACAGTGGAGGTAGAGAGGGATGTGGCTGTGATTGTGGCAGTTGTGAACCATTTGAAACATAATGTTGTTGCTGGATAAGTCGACGCTGCTACAATTGAAGCATGTAGGCCATATTAGCGCTAGCATTTTGCAATTGAGAGCTCTGCAAATTACTATGTCCCTGTGGCATCTGATGCTGTTGATGCTGACCAGTGTAATTCTAGGTTGGGGAAGAAGCCATCTGATTAGAGAAAGAGCCATTTAATGTACTGTATGGAGTTGTAGCCTGACCATTTCCCTTAGCAGGCTAGATTTGAAGCTCTTGCATTAGCATCTGCTCTAGAGACTGGCTAGGCCACAACATCTGCATAGAATCTCTTGATCGAGGGATCAAATTTCCTTGACCAGAAATAGCTCCAGAAGTTACTGTGTCAGTAGTTGACAATCCCACACTGTTACAAGGAAGTATATTATTTATTCCTGAAGAACCCAAACTCATCATTCTAGGTGGTCCAATTGTTGAATATCCAGGCCTAGGCAATGGCATGCCTCTATTAAGCCCAGGCATCAAACCTGCCGCATTCCCTCCTGGCAGCATCTGAGCACCCCGATCATTTGAGTTAGGTAGGCCCATTGAAAGACTTGGTGACATGGAAACACCTGGGGTCTGCAAGTTTCTTGCTACAATCATTTGATTATACTGTTGCATTCGTTGTTGCTCATCCATTTTAATAGAAATAGGTCTTACTGATGAAAATCGCTGCATATCCCTTGAAGCTCCTGCCATATTTAATACAGATGATGAAGCCACTAAATTAGCACCCAGTGGCAGGCTACTGGGGCCTTGCAATGAAGGAATACCAACAGATCTAGGCTGTACAGGTGAAACTATTCCTAAAGAATTAAGCATGCCACTAGTATGTGGTCCCGACATTTGAAAGACTTGAGGTGATATCTCTGTACTTGATGATGTTTTATCACATAGATCTAAAGGCGTAAACGTCCCAGGTATATTTTGAATTGCCATTTGATGTGAAGGATGTACTGGAGCCCGTTGCTTCTGTTCTTGATTATCATTCTGAATTTTTTGGACATGTTGCTATTGCCCAATCTGCACAATTTTCTCAAAATGTGTCTTGAGTGCTTCTTCTTCCATTGGGCCTTGCAAACGTTGGAGCAATATTCTAGCACTGCCCTTTGGAATTCCAGGTAAGGTGAAAGGGTAAGGCTGAGAAGAGCCAGAATCCTCAGGACTGTCACCACCATCTCTACTGGTCCTCTCCATGAGATTTTTATGCCGTTCTTTACAATCTTTTGGTTTTCGAAAAATGCACTTTATTTGCAAGTTGGAATTTATAATATCACTCACAAGTTCCCAATTAGGACCAACATCATGGACCAAAACAACAAGTTCCTGATCTTCAAATGTCAACCATGCAATGCCTT
Organism: Sequoia sempervirens; assembly: GCA_007258455.2. Lineage (NCBI taxonomy): Eukaryota > Viridiplantae > Streptophyta > Pinopsida > Cupressales > Cupressaceae > Sequoia > Sequoia sempervirens. Next base: position 3,792 of record VDFB02321111.1, read on the forward strand.
GTCCCGTCTGATTGGTAGCAGCCTTTGGTGTTTTATTTTTCCTGCCTTTGTCTCGATTAGTTAAGATTTTAATTGGCTTACTAGAATTGGACATATTGCTCATTTGAGATGCACCCAGAGATGGTGCTGATATTGTTGCAGGCGCCTATGGAGACATATCTAAGAGTTGCTTTGAAAGTTTCAGTTTCTTTACTGTAGGTTGACCAACAATTCCTTGTGAGTTTGTCATTTGATGATCTAAGGAAGAACCTAAAACAACACTTGATAGAAATACTTGAGTTTCAGGTTTCTGTTTTGGTTGCTCTCTCTGATCAAGCTGAGAAGTAACATCTTGTTGCCACTTAGGTTCATATTCCAGACCATTTCTAGGTAAACCTAAAGTCCCTGCAGCATCCATGGTAGTTGAAGAGGGTCCCATACCAAACTGCTTTGACTTTTTCTTCTTTTTATTTTTAAGAGAAATATCTATGCCATCAGAATGTAAAGATTTCCCACAAGTGTCAATATCCATACTTCTCCTAGATTGAGAACCTTCAATCAATGTATTGAACTCCTCTTGCAAGGAGCTTGTATCTCCACTAGAAACATCTGTTTTGTTTGCATGACCAGATGCTCCAGTTGTTCCTCCACTAAGAGATCGTGTAGCACGTTGCCTTGTAGCTATTGTCAAACTATGAATGCACTTAGTTGGAATAGGAGCACCAGCATTCAAATTGGTAGAAGACGATGTTCTCTTTCCATTCACTGCTGTTAAAGGGATACCTGTAATTGTTTCTACAATGTTCCCTAGAGAAAATCCATGGGATTCTCCTGAAGGAATTCTACTATGTGCCTTTGGCATTGTCTTTATCATGTTTTTTCTCCTCTTACGAGCTTTGGTAGCTTTGCTACCCTCAAAAGCGCCTGGAAAATATTGTGCTCTCAATTCATCATCTTCACCAAAGGCTCGCTCTCGAGGAGAAAATCTCGGCTGAGTATTTGCATCGGTCCAGGTTTCCATGCTCTCCTTCTCAAGGGATGCCCAATATGATTCCACAGAGTTGCGATATAGCTCCATTGCCCCAAAAGGAATTGTGTAGAATAGACTTTCCTCTGGAAATTGGTCTTCCCAAGATGGTTCCAAAATGCAAGCATCTAATAATCACTCATGAGTGGATGGAGCCTCAGCTTGAACTGTATTATCACTATCTTTCATATATTTCAGATATCGAATAGCATATTGCTGCAATGGTGATACATCACAGGACTTTTCAGCCTCAGGTTCGTTGTTACACTCCAGCATTATAACATCAGATTCATCAATCTCCTTTTGAACTGCTTCATCATTACTCATTTTCTTCCATGACATCAATGAAGCCCCATCCTTTCTGCAACATATCAATGCCTCAGCTGCCTGCCAGAACTGCATGACAGAAGTTTCTATCTTACGAGCCCCTTTTCTTTGCATCTTGTATAGTTCTTCTTCCCGATATTCTTCACGTCCAATCCCTTGAGCTATTTCATGACTAAACTGAGCAGCAACAGTCATTTTCCACCTCCTTTCCTGCATAAAATCATTTGCCAACCACTCCATCTCTGCAAGAACAAAATCCTAGTGGGAGTCTCTCCGTGGAGGCTCTAGAAAAGGCTTTGTTTTAGCCAACTCTGCATTCTTTTTCAATCTAGCCTTGAGGAGTTTGGCTGACTCCAAAATGAGATCTTCATGTGCCTTCTTCGCTGTAGCTGAAAGGGTTGGTTAATGACATTTTACTTCTGCATTACCACTAGAATTCTTCCCCTTCTCTAAAGAAAGATTTATTCCCGAGTGTTTTTTACTTGGCACGCTCACTCCCGATGAAGACTTTGACTGTGGATGCATAGCCAATTTTACAAAACTATTGACACCCCCAATTTGCCTCTCTTCCTTATTTTCCAGCAATTGTGAACAACTTTTTACTTTTACATCCTGATTAGTTGTAATCCTTGGAACTTCAGTTTGCATGAATGTACTAGCCAGTAAACCTTCTTCAGTCTTGACCATAACATCCGAGGTCCCTAAATATTTGTCATCAGGTTTGGAATTTCTTCTCCTCGTATGCAGATCAGCACAACTTGGATCAGTAGATTCCTTTATATTGTCGATACTTCTACTCTCTGGCATCCTCTCAGACATCAAAGATTTGTCATTTGTAGTATTAGCACATTCATGAGAACCAAGATTCTCCTGTACATGAGCCGAAACAATTCCTAAGGTGTCAGATTTCCCCGCATCAATTGCAATTTTAACTGAAGCTTTATTATTACATTCTATTTCAACTTTCATTCCCTTGTCACTTTCATTTACACAACTAGTGGGTCCTTTATCAACATTCTGTTCGGCAATAACAACATTCTGAATAATTTTATCTGTATCCACTCTATCAATTACTAGGCTTGAACATTGATTTGCTCCATCATGTCCCACAATTGAGGTTACAATATTTCTTGGACCTGTATCCTTGTCAGTGTCAACCTCTAAAGAACATTTATGATTTTTGACTTTATCAGAACATGTAGCATCCCTACAGCCAAGGTGGCTTCCTTCGAGATTGACATTTGTTTCATCCCTAGAAGCTTCCTGCCTCAGTGGCACATCTGAATCAGTTTTGAAATGTTTTTTCTGCATAGATGTTTCAAGCATTCCATTCTGATTGAGTGAGGTGGACTTTGAAGTACTAATTGATAAAACATTACAAGTTTTGCCCACAAGTGTCTCAGGCTCTACATCTTTAGCTTCCCCAAGGCCTTTGATACCAATAGCCAATGCTGGTGATTGATCACAGGCAACAGATTTTACAGAGTCCTTTAATGATGCATGTCCAGTATAACAATTTCCTTTAGGTTTGTTTCTTCTTGCATAGCCCTTCACACCCATGCGAACACCCATTTCAACCCCAGGACAATAATGTAAATGGGGGAAAGATGCTTCTAGAGCGCGGCAATATTTGAATGGTTGGGGGTTGGCATAGATGGTGACCTCTTGTCCGTTGACTGGGAATTTGAGGCATTGATGGTAGGTGGAGGGAATAGCTTGCATAGCATGGAGCCATGGACGGCTGAGGAGTAGATTATATGGCAAGTCCAGATCAAGGACATGGTAGGTAATGTACTGAACCACTGGTCCCACTTGGACAGGAAGATTGATGATCCCTTCTGAATTCCTTTCTGCATTATCATAAGCCTTGATTGTGATGATCTGATTACTTAAATCTGCTTGAGTGTACCCCACCTGTTTTATGAACTTTAGAGTGCACAAGTTGAGGGCAAAGCCATTATCTACCAAGACTCTTTTTATTTTATGATGGGCCACCACGACTTCAATATGTAAGGGGCGATTGTGATTGGCATCAATGTTGGGCATATCATTTTGGCTGAAGTGTAGTTGGTGAGATGAAGCTAGGTGTCCTACCAAGGCTTGGAATTGTGTAGGATCAATGTTATTAGGCACATGGGTTTCCTGTAGGGTTCTATTGAGGATTTCTTGATGCACAGGAGAAGACTTGAGTAAATCCAAAATGGAGATATGTGCAGGGGTCTTTCCTAAGTGATCAAGGATGTTGTACTGGGAGGTTACATGAGTCGATTGGGCGGGTGCGGAGGCTGCAGGAACGTGATGCGTCGTCGTGTGGTAACAACACATTGAGGGTCTTTAGCTTTGACATGTATCATGGATACACGAGGTTCTACCTGCTCAATGTAATGAATAATACCCTCATAATTGAGGGGTACATTATTATAGCTCACGTTATTTGTGCTATTATTTTGAGGATTACTGTTGGAAGTGCTCGGGCCTTGGTTATGGTTTGGGAAGGCATTTTGATAGATCTGCAATTGAGCATTGGACGACAGAGCTTGACTAGGGTCAACCTTGATGTCACCTCGATCTATGAGATCCTGGATGTAGTTTTTCAGACCTTGACACTTATTCAAAGAGTGTCCTTTGATTTTATGGAACTCACAATATTCATTTTCCCTAAACCATGCGGGCTTAGGTTTGGATTCGTCGAATGGCTTGGTGACAGGGTACGTGATCGGATAGCTGATATGCAACAGTTTATTGAAGATGACACTCAAGGGTTCTCCTAGTTGAGCATACTGGTGTTTAGTGTTCCCTTGGTTATTTTGATTGGACTGTTAGGGAGGACGGGGTGTCCCTTGCAATACAAATATGGCGTTAGGTATGGATTGCTATTGTTTCTGGGATGTGTTGGCCACGTGGACATGTTTAGTATCAGTAACACCATCATTTACTGCATTTTTGTTCTTTTTCCAAAAACGTAGCTTGTCGTTGAATGACCTTTCCTTATCTTGATTATATATTTTGATGTGCCCCTTGGCAACAAGGGCATGCTCAAGGATGGGTCCCTTCTCTACCACCTCCGCGAAAGTGGTGACACAGTGTAATCGGAAGTTATGAGCCATGTCACGATGAGAGTTTTCCATGAAGAGGGTGACCATGTCCTTTTCTTTCAAAGGGGTTTTCATTCGGCTTGCTAGGGCACACCACCTCTAGAGGTAGCTAGTAAAGGTTTCCCCTTCACGTTGTTTCTCTTTGAGAAGATCCAGGGTATCAGTATCTTTCTCCAAATTGAAGGAGAAGTAGGAGACAAACTTTTCTGATAGGTCTGCAAAAGATTTTATAGATCCCTTTTCAAGAGTCATGAACCACCCTAGCGCATTGATCACCAGACTCCGGGGGAACAGACGCAAGAGATAATTGTCATTATGGATAACTTCTTGACACTGGGAGTAAAAATCCTGTAAGTGGGCCTTAGGATCTTTGTTCCCCTTATATTTGTCAAACTTTGGCATCTCAAAATGTTTAGGGAAGGGAATCAATGAGATGGAGGGATCATACGGATATGGGCATATATCTTTGAACTTGAACGATTGTTTGCTAGTCCCTGCCTGGAGATCCTTCAGTGCGGCTTTGATTTCTAGTATGTCTGCATTGGCCGATGTGTTGGACGAATATTGATGGTAAGATGATTGTGGATTTTGAGATGACGCTTGGGGATGGTTGTATGGATAATGAGGAGATGGTAACCCCTGCTGATGCGCCAAGGGACCTTGTTGATAAAGAGGTTGTTGTTGCGAGGTGAGATATGGATTGGTTGGGTAGTTGTGGGCGGCGTATTGTTGGGAATTATGGAGAAGGTGTTGATGATTGATTTGTGGATATTGGGAGTGCAGATGTGACTGTTGCGAGGCCACATAAGACGGTTGTTGTTGATATTGTTGTTGGCCATAATAATTGTAATGATGGGGTGGTTGTTGGTGCATTGTTGGCGGCTGTGTTGGGTGAGATGGGATGTTATGTGGTGGTTGCGCCTGCGGGCGTAGGATGGATGCAAGGAATGGAGATATAGTTGGGGCCGAAGGCTGAGGTTGATTTACTTGTGATGGATGTGGTGGTGGTTGTGTTGAAAATAAAGGATTGACCAATGGTTGTTGTTGAGGTTGAGGTGCGGTTAAGATGTTTTGCGAGGGAGGTTGTTGAGTGCTAGCGGGAGTATAGGATTGGGGAGGTTGTTGGGATATGAATGACGATGGTGGAGGATTGTTGGATTGGGGCAGTTGTTGGGATATGAATGATGATGGTGGAGGATTTGTAGCCCCAGGAGGTGGGGGCAAGGTAGCGAAAGGGCTGCCCCCAGTGTTGGCAGGAGGTGGGTTTGAGGGGGGTGGTGCTGGTAGCATTAGTGGTTGTGGTTGTGGGACATTTTGTGGCATGCCATAGGCAAAAGGATCATTGGGATCAATGGCTTGTGGAGTCCCTGTGATCGAAATGGTGGGATACGTGGGATTGCCGATAGGATACAGAACAACGTTGCCAAATTCAGGCTGATGCCAACCTTCTATGAAAGGAACATTGGGGACATATGAGCTACCTGGGATGTCATGTGAACCTTGGGGTACATTAGATGTGGAGGTGCCATATTTGGATAAGTTGACACCTGTCGGTAGCTTGACACCTTTGTCAATCAAGTGAGCCAAGATTTTGTCACCATGTCTTTCGAGGAGGCGTTCTATCATTTGTGCATTAATAGGGTTGTTGAAGTGTTCCTCAAATGTGAGCTCAGGTTGGTTAGCAATGTTTTCCTCCCCAGGTGGCGATGTGTTTTGACCATCCACGTTGGATTGTGATGAGGTGCCATTATGGGGATCGTGAGGGATGTTAGCACCATAGTTAGGATCTGATGAGATGTTGACTGTGTTGGTGGGATTTTGAGGGTTGTTTGATTGGGCATTCAGGGCTTGTTGGTCAGCCATTTTCTTTGCCTGTGACTGAGTCTGAACAGGCATGCAAGATGATGAGATGGATCAAGATATTAGAAAGACTTGGATGATGAAAGATTGGTTTGATTTGATGGGAGATTAGCTGATGACAATTAGTCGAGCCGATGTGGATTGGTTTGATAGCACCTGATTAGTCTAGGTTTTGGATTTTGATCTGGATAGATTTGATGATGTGGGGGTTGGATTGATATGATGATTAGGATTGATGTGATGATAAAGATGATGAAGACCAAGATCCACAACCGAGTTTAAGAAGGATCCTTGGTAATACTAGGTATTGATTGAAAGGTGGATGTATGATAATGACACTGAATCCAACTTGAGATAGAAGCAGATTGATTGGGTCGAAAAGGATGACTGACTTAAGATGGATAGCAATCCTAAGCCAGTTATGATGATTGCGATTAGGGATGAACACCTAGGTCAACTTGGATGACAACTCCAATGGGGTCTATATGGAATAACGAAGATAGGGGATGAAAACGGGTTTAGGATGGATGGGGAGCATCTCAGGGTAGACGAATGGCTCTCGAAACAAGCAAAAGAGTGTTCAGGATAAATGACTCTTAGAACGAAGGGATGGAGACTCGAAATAGACATTCAAATGTTTGTTTTAGGATGGTGGATGATCATGTCGATGTTTGAAACAGAGGGACAAGGGGTGCCAAGTGATAATATAGGCTAGTCAAAAGTCAAGTCTGCCATAGTATTAGGATAAGTCTGCCACAGCACAAGGACATGTCGGCCATAGCACAAGGACAAGTCTGCCACTGCACTAGGATAGGTCTGCCACTGCATAGGGACAAGTCTGCCACAACACAGGGACAGGTCCGCCACAGGGTTAGGACAGGTCTGCCACAACACAGGGACATGTCCACCAAAGGATAAGGATAGGTCCGCCACTGCACTAGGACAGGTCTGCCACAGGGTTAGGAAAAGTCTGCCACAGCACAGGGACAGGTCTACCACAGGGTTAGGATAGGTCCGCCACAGCACAGGGACAGGTCCACCAAAGGATAAGTTTAAGCTTGATATTTTTGATGGATGGGTAAGGCAAAGGACCCAAAATATAGCAATCATAAAAGACTTGGCCAAATTGATAATCACTGGTTTTTGCACGAGAAAGACAATTCAAATAGCACAACCCTAAGATTAGTAGAAACAGGTATGGTCAACAAAGTATTCTACTCTAGGATGCACATGGTTGCTAAGGAGTCCTCGATATACACCCGGTACGTGAGGCCCAAACCGTGAACACCAACCTGTTACAAGCATGAGTCAGGAACCTTAGCAAGATACTAAAGGCTCAGACCAACTTTTCACGTCATCCCGATGCTTCGCCAATTACAATGTGGTTGGATTGAGGTACAACTTTCGCTCTCCCCCCTTTATATACCCCGTCAATATGCTTGGTTGGAATTGTCCCTTGGGGTGATGAAATCCCCAAGCAGGTCCCACTAAGAAAATGAAAAAGGGGTGACTCAAAAGGACTTGGAAAGCTATGATTTCTCGTCACCCAGGATTGCCAAATGGCGCAAGGGGATTGGATACGTCAAATAGCCTTCCCAAAAACGCCAAACAAGGTTTATTGACACCTTTAATTAAACTATGTGCCTAATTTACCAAAAGACAATCAGAAAAAACTTGAAATTTTTACCTTCTGGAGGACAGGTCCGCCACTCTATAGGGACAGATCCGCCACTCTGCAGGGACAGGTCCGCCACTCTGTCAGGAAAGGTCTGCCACTGCAGGACAGGTCCGCCACAGCAGGACAGGTCCACCACCGGAGGACAGATCCGCCACCCTGTTAGGACAGGTCCGCCACAGTAGGACAGGTCCGCCACTCTGTCAGGATAGGTTTGCCACTGCAAGATAGATCCACCACTCTGTCAGGACAGGTCTGCCACTCTATAACCTAGACCTTCAAAAATGCAAAAAATAGCAAACGTGAAAGAAATAGACCCGTTTGTGGGTCCCATCGGGCGTGCCAGAAATGTGATAGGTCAAATGTAAGCGTTAGAAAATGAGCAGCAAGTAAAAGAGTGCAAATAAACACCAAAACAACCTACACCTCAAGATTAGCCTAAGTTGGAAACAACACAAGATGAAAGCAACAAAATGGAACTCTATACCTTGCGTCGAATCGATCCTTTGGTTGGCCCTTCGATCTTTGATGTGTATGCTCCTTGGATGGCACAAGATGCAAGCTAAATGATGTTGTGAGGATGAGTGCAAGTGGATAAAAACATGAAAATGGCTAAGTATAAGTTGAGAAACAAAATTGCAAGAGTTTGGCTAGCAAAATGATCTCCCCAAATGAGAGAAAAGAGGGGGTATTTATAAGATTTTTGAGAATTCCTAGAAGAAATGAGGGTCAAGATTGAGCCACCAAATATCAAGATGTAGGGCTAAGGTGAGTTGAGAACTCACAAGCCCTCACATCTTGACATGTGGCATGTGATTTAGCCCTAAAAGGTGAAGTGGACATGAGGTGGAAGGAGAAGTACATGACATGGAGGGGGGTACAAAGTACCTTGGGATTGGACAAGATCTCCTCATAAAGGAGGTCCTTGTCCCCATGTGGGTGAGAGGACATGTGAGGAATTAAAAATTCCTCAAATATTCTCATGGGGAGATGGGAAAGAATAAAGAATAAGTGAAGGACATGTGGGAAGAAGTGAAGGAATTAAAAATTCCTTTTGGGTGCCTTGGGGGATTAAATATGAATTAAAAATTCACATAGGGAAGTGGAGTGCCTTGTCCAAAAGGAGAAAGCCTTTAATAAGGTTGACTCAAGGACATATGCCATAAATAGGATGAGGATTAGGTTAGGCTAACCAAATGATTAAGGTTGTGCAAGTACTCAGTTAGATGGACTAATGACTCATTAGAAGCAAGTGGGAGATTATGGAGGATGTGACCTTAATGATGATTAAAGGTGTGCACATGCTAACCCTAGTTAATTAGAAGAAGATGAAGTAATTAAGATGGATTAGGGGACCAACTTGCAAAAGTTGGAGGATGTGACCATGAGAGAGAAAAGAGGAAATAAAAAATGAATTTTAATTTAAAAGGGGATATGACTAAATTAAATAAAAGGGTATATTTATTTAATTTAGAGGAGGAAGAGGGGTAAAGTATTAAATTAAATACTTTAGGATCCTTATGCAAGATGCAGAGTATTAATTAAACAACTAGTTTAATTAATATTGACATAGGGGATGAGCAACCAGATGAATAAGGAGACGCGTTTGATCATATGGAAGTGATCAAATTGGATGTCTACAATTACATCAGCAAAACAATGGTTGGGCATGAGCTAAACTACTCATTCATAGAGAAAGCAAGCCTAGCAGTAGTGTTTGCATCACATAAATTCAGACATTACATGTTGGCACACAAAATAAAACTCATCGCCAAAATTGACCCTCTCAAGTACTTACTGTCAAAGGCAATGCTCACTGGAAGAATGGCCAAATGGGTAATGATACTATCAGAATATGACATTGAATATGTCGAGTGGAAGCAATCAAAGGCCAAGTCATCGTAGATCAACTTGCAGAAGCAATAATCTATTCATAGAATCCTCTCATCTCAGAGTTTCCAGATGAATCTATTTTCAATCTCAACATAGCTGATCACTAGAAACTATACTTTGATGGCTCATACACACAACATGGATCAAGAGCCGTGTCTTCTTTTCACCCCACAAGGGACTACATACCAAGGTCCTACAAACTGGCGTTTCCCTACACCAATAACATTGCAGAATACGAGGCTTTAACCATAGGTCTCAGAATAGCAGTGCAGTAGAACATTATAGCTCTCAAAGTATATAGAGACTCCCAATTGATAATAAATCAAGTGAACAATGAATACCAGACCAAGGACGACAAGCTCACTCCATACATGAAATTGGTGGAGACTCAAAGAATCCTTCATTGAAATCACAGTTGAGAAAATACCCAGAGCCAACAATAGAGCAGTAGACGCCATGGAAATAATTGGATCCTTACTGGACATCCCTCACAAAGTTCCAAAATATGAATACCTGATAGAGCAGCTTCTCATGCTTGCATTTGAGGTACCAGAATCATAATTCGTGTGCGAAATCGTTGGTCCCGGTGATCCTTGGTACCACTACATTTATACATACCTTCTAATAGGAGTCATACCTGCTAACTTACCCTGAACCTAAAATGAACCTTTGTCGAAAAGGCATCCCGATTCATCATCCTAGGAGATACCCTATATCATAGAAGCATAGAAGGAACCCTACTACATTGCTTAAACACTGAGGAGGCATTAACTGCTCTAACTAAAGTACATAACGGTATCTGTGGTTCACACTCGAGTGGAATGACTATAGCCAAGAAATTGCTGAGGATGGAGTATTATTGGCCCACAATGGAAAGAGAAGCACATGACTATGTCAGAAGGTGTCTACAATGTCAGTAGCATGGGGACCTCATCCATGCTCCAGCTCAAGAGCTTCATCCCATCATCACACCATAGCCCTTTTCACAGTGGGGACTCCATCTCATTGGAAAAATCACTCCCACTTCATCTAATGGCCACAAATTCATCATAATCGCCACAAAGTACTTTATTAAGTGGGTGGAAGCCATACCCATGACGTATATAACTAGGAAGCAGATATCAAAATTCATCCTGAACTATCTCATTTGCCACTATGATGTTCCACAAGCCATTATCTCAAATAATGGGACACCATTTAAGAATCAAGAGCTTCGCAACTTATACGAAAAATTCAAAATCCAACATCGCTTCTCTACCCTATACTATCCCCAAGGCAATGGCTAAGCAAAAGCTACTAACAAAACCATTTTGAAAATCCTCAAGAAAACAGTCAACTACAAAGCTTATCCACACTTAATTGAAACATTGGAATTGTTGTATGATCTTTAAGTTGTGTTTAAAAGAGCGACTTGGAAAAAGGACAAGTGATGTGGAGGAAGGACAAGTACCTTGGGGGATGAGAAGATTTCCTTAAAAAGGAACTTCTTGTCCCCAAATGAGAGTGAAAGTGATATTTGAAGAATTTTAGAATTCCTCAAAAATCTCCATGGGAAATAAGAAAGTAGTTGGAGAAATAAATGTGAATTAAAAATGCACATGCTTGGGAGAATCTAGTGGATAGGAGAGGGTTTCCCAAAAGGCAGGAATTTTACACATGTGAGTGATGTGACAAGTCAAATGTTCTAGAAGTTGCATGGGGATAAGATAAGCCTTGGAAGAATAAAATGTGAATTAATAATTCACATGGGGAAGAGAGGAACCTAGGATGAATAAATGTGAATTAAAAATTCACATGGGAGAGAGGGTCAATTCTAAGAAAGGCAAATGAAAATGTTGACTTAAAAGGCATGCTAAATGTGGCTAATGACTTTGATTAAGGCTGTGCAAACACATGATTAGGAGGATTAATGAAAGATTAGAGGCAAGTGGCAAAATATGGAAGATGTGACATTAATCCCAGATTAAGGGTGTGCACATCATAATCATGAATTAATTACATTAATCCAGATTAGGGGAGGATTATGGAGGATGTGACGAGAGAGAAAGAAGAAATTAAAAAATTGATTTAAAAAGACCTAATGACTAAATTAAATAAATTGATATATTTATTTAATTTAGAGAAGCAAAGGAGATGAGGTAACATATTTAATTTTTCAATTAAATACTTTAGGGACCTTAGGCCAAAAATGAAATATTAATTAAATCAATTATTCAATTAATATTGACAAAATAGACGAATAGAGTAAACAAATTTGACCATATGGAAGTGGTCAAATTTAGATGTCTACATGCATAATATTTAGGGTTCTATGTTTTATTCAAAATTTGATCTAACTAAAGGGTTCTGACAAATCCAAATGCTGCTAATGACAGGAAAAAGACTGCATTCAGTATACCTCAAGGACTCTATCAGTGGAAAGTTCTTCCATTCGGCATCAAAACAACACCTTCAATCTTTCAAGGTGTAACTAAGGAAAAAATTTAGGTTAGCATAAAATCAAATGCATAAACAAAACCCTAGCTAAACAATGAAGTATAATGGAGTAAAAATGCATAAAATGAGGAAGAGTTTCACCAAACAATAGCCTTCATGCCCTCCATGATTGACCTTCATTGCCTTTCTCCATTTGCTGCAAAGTAGTGTTTTCCCTCAAATTTTGATAAACAACTCTGCCCATGACAAGACCTAAGCAAATATTGAAAGATTTTTGTCTAATATGCAAGTGAATTCAAAATTATACAAGCATGAAGAAGTCTACAAGTGAAAATGCTAGCATGAGAGATAAATTTTGAATCATGAAGTGTGACAAATGAGGTTGACTTTGGCTTTTGATAGAAAAGCCACTTTTGGATGAATGGCCAAGATTAAAAGTTGAGAAATACCCTAAGATCAAAGGTTGTAAATGTATGTGACAACCAACAATTAGGGTTAGGGAAAAATTAGGTTAAAATTTGAAATGGAGGGTTGAGATTTAATTTTGGGAAAATCAAATCAAAGGTCAAGAATGCATGTGACAAGAGGATATTGGGCATGAAAAATGAAGTTGCTGGAGAATCAAATAAGAATTAAAAATTATTTGATTTAAGAGGGAGAGTTGAACTTTTGAATACTCCCTGACTCCTCCATCATGCCCTTCCAAACTCTCCATACCTAGAATATTGGGCTGAAGGTGTCCCTTACCTCCACATGCAACTCTTTACCCTAAGATCAAAGGCTGTAAATGTATGTGACAACCAACAATTAGGGTTAGGGAAAAATTAGGTTAAAATTTGAAATGGAGGGTTGAGATTTAATTTTGGGAAAATCAAATCAAAGGTCAAGAATGCATGTGACAAGAGGATATTGGGCACGAAAAATGAAGTTGCTAGAGAATCAAATAAGAATTAAAAATTATTTAATGTAAGAGGGAGAGTTGAACTTTTGAATACTCCCCGATTCCTCCATCATGCCCTATCCAAACTTTCCATACCTAGAATAATGGGCCGAAGGTGTCCCTTACCTCCACATGCAACTCTTTACCCTTTCCAACTAATAGTAGGGGCTTGCAATCTAAAATAGTTCTAGAATCGCCCATAGAATTGTAGGGGGAATAAGCATTAATCTACCTCTACAGGCCTAATTAATTAATTGTAGGGTCGAAAGATTCTAAAAAAATGCATGTGATAGACCCCCCCTTAAAAGCTTTCTCACAAAGGTCAGGGGGTAGGACTAGCTGATCCAAATCACCCTTCGCCCTACCATTCTAAAGGGCCATTTCATGACCAATTTTAGAGCATAGTTTTCTAGGAAACATGTTATGTATAGAATTGATTAACTGCTATCACAAATTACCGATAAGAATTGATTCATTTTCAACACTTTCTAGTAGTCCCTTACCCCCTTTTTCAAATAAAAAATTTCCTTTCCAACCTCCGAACCAAGCTGGCTCCTATCGCTAGGCTCATCAACCAACATGATTGACTTACTTTTTCATCTCCTAGGAATTGAATTCTAGTTACATTACAAAGAATATCGAGTGGGGTAGGCACTTGACATAAATAAGGTAGGGTCAACAGTATAAATATCTTTTGGCCTGACGATAACATGCCCTTTAATTGTGATCAACGTTAGACCGACAATATTGGTATCATGTAACGTATTATCTACGTAACATCATCTTTCCGATCCGATATGGTTAGAAAACCAAGTACCTAAGCTAAAGGTTAGGTTGTCCTCAACTCACCCTAAAATTATATGGGCCGATTGTCAAATTCATGAATTTGATTCTTCTTTTACTCCCTTCGGTGTGAGGGAAAACCTAGTACCTAAAGGTTAGGTTGTGCCACCATCACAATGAAGAATAATTGTCCCTTACTCTGCTTTAGATTCACAATTGGGTGATTGGGGTTCAACATGCCATGGATCTAGCCCCCACATGATTTGATGAAGAGTATTGACAACTATATATCATTGGTGATCCTATCGAATCAAATTGAATTGAATCTGGTGGATGATTTGGCAGACCAAAGTACTCATGTTTCTTGACATGTCACGGGTCCATTTTAATTTTTGAGTACCACCTCACCCCTGTGACTTATTAGTCCCATGGCCCAAAAATTCCTATAAATAGAGGCTCATTTAGCTCTCTATTTTCAAAGGCAATTCAAAAGTTAAGTTGCCAAAAGGAGTTGGAGTACATAGAAAAGGGGGTGGCCAAATTCTGCTTAGTTAGTTAATCAAGTAGTCTCTGTCTTAGCCCCACTTAGTTAATCATGGAGGTGTTATTAGCAGGCTTTTCATCATTGGATAGGAGATCCCATGCATGGAGAATGATCTGTGCGAATGCAGGCGGCTTCTAGCCATGTTTTGGGAGCATCTGCCTCCTATTGAACTAGATATTATAAGAGAGTGTATCCTAACTTTGCAGCAGAATCTATGCTCTCTCAAAAATAGGGAGAGAGTACTGCACGAAGAGCAACGGGCACTAATTATTGAGGCTATCACCTTTGTGCACAGGGGTTGATTAGCAGTAGCTTCTTCCTTATCCTTTTTCTAATCTCCGAGCTGACCTTTACCTTTATTTCAGTTGCATGCAGGATGTAGTAGTTATGATGTAGTAGGTTTTTCCTTTATTTCAGTTACGTGCAAGATGTAGTAGTTTGAAATGATTTTATATCAAATCTCGGCCCCACCCCTCTCTATTTTCAAAGAGGTCAGCTCTCAATTTTATTTTGAAAGGGGATTGAGGCTGACTTATCTATTGAATTATAATCAGCTCAGAGATATATATATACAAAAATTTGCTTTGCTCCCATTATTTAATATAAATAATATTCTATTAAATAATTTAGTTGAGAATGTTCTTTCTTGGAGAGCAAGGGTCCAATGAATGAAATTAGAATGTTCTAATCTAACCAGCTATTCCTCCCTCTTTAAATAATGCAATAAAGAAAGAAAGACTTATTAATAATCTTAAGTGTTTAGTAATGTTTAGTTCTGCCGTTGATGGTAGATATGGGTCTTCACCTTCATTGACTGGCACTAGCATCATTCACAAGAACAATCTAGGCGAGGCTCTCTCTGAATGACAACAAAATGGAATTAAAATTGGAACTACTATTCTCATCCTTCTATCTGGAGTTTGCCCAACCTAAAGGTTCCTACGTCTCACTATTCGCGCATCACTCTGGCCCTACAATTTTCCCCTCCTTCTGGAAATGCCTAGTAGCCAAGCGAACTGTAAAAAATGGGAACACCTTCTCACCCCTTGTTCTCAGTGGATGATACCAACAATGCAAGAATCAAGGTCTAGCATCTTGTATGCCTTCCTGAGGCCCTAAAATTTTATGGCGAATCATTCAATCGGGACCCTTCAAATAGTAGGGGGTGTATGTTAGATATTATAGGTGCTACCCCATTTTATTAGGTCTCTAGTCACAAATATAGAGGGAATGGGGGCCCTATTCCCATTTGCATGCTGCATGCACTATTGCCATCTAGTTAAATGGCCATGAAGTGCAGTTCTTTCTTTCAGAACACCCAGTTTTATCAGTCTTTACTGACTCTTTTGAAGGACCCTACTTTCGGTGGTTCAGTCGCTACCATTGGATCTCGATCTAGATATATAACAGGCGCTTCTTTAATAGTGTGTGTATGAAAATATGCCTATCATAATAAATTAAAAACACATTCAATAAAACTTTATATCAAAGAGGCTTAAAGAAATAAACAAACACTTAGTGCAGCTTCTTCAAAGTCATTTTATTGCTCCCTATCTCCAACGTTTCGTTGATTTGAGTTGCTCTCAGATTTAGTATGCCAAGTTCAATGAAATGGACTACTAGAGAATGAGATTTAAACTAAAATACATACTATACTAAGATGCAAGATTGTACTTGTAGATGTCAAAATCTGCAAATGGTTAAAAGGCAAACATACACATGCATGGTTAGTGTTTTTAAACAAAACAAACTTTCAACATCCATATGAGATAATCTAACATACTTTTTAAAATCCCATAAATAACAAGATAACAAAAGAATCTATAGAAAAACATGAAGTATATCTATCCCATATTGGATTGGTGCTACTTTGATGTGAAAAATAGCCCTTTTCCAACCCTTGACAAGCTTGTTATTGCAAATGATGATAGACAAAATTAGCTCTTAATGTGAAGAGAGTAACTTTGCATGAGTTGTGGATGATCTTGTTGAAGAATAAACCATTTATTTATAGATTTTCAAGTTGGAAGAGAGCTCAAAATAGATCAATGTGGGATAATGATTTAGCCAATCAAATGGAGCCACTTGTCAACTTGTCATAGGTTGAGGAATGAGCACACTTTGGTAAATGTGTCAAAGAGAGGGAGATTTCAAATTTGAAATTGTGAAATAAATGTTAAAAAATGTTGAGTGGGGGACATGAAATAAAGAAGTTGTTGCAAATAAATGTTATAAATGTTGAGTGGGGGACATGAAATAAATAAATGTTATAAATGTTGAGAATGTTATAAATGTTGAATGGGGGACATGAAATAAATAAATGTTATAAATGTTGAGTGGGGGATATGAAATAAAAAAGTTGTTGCAATGTTGGAAGGGACAAGTCAACTTGTCTTCATATTCCATTTTTTATGCCAAGTTGAAAGAAAATGATGAATTTATAAATGAGTTAAAATAATTTATTGGTGCAAGTGGGAAAAACTAGAGGATGTGATGGGTGGTTAGATTAGGCTAATTAGGATTAGATTAGCTTAGATGATGTTTAAGGGTTTTGACCCATTTGACTTAAATATTTTGATTTATTAAAATCAAAAAGGGATGGAAGGTGTTTTTAGGATTTTAATTAAATAAAGTTTGGTTTATTTAATTAAAGGATGATGCAAGATAAAGGTTAATTAATGAAATGTTAGGATTTGATTGGTTTATTTAAATGAGGTAATGATGAAGTGGATTTATTTCATTTTAAATTAATGACCTTAGGAGATTGAATTTAATGAGTTTAATTTACCTGATGAATGGATGAATGTGAACTTATTTAATGATTGAATGAATATGCATTAATTAAGTGCACGATGCTAATTTTGCATGTCTACATTTTTCCCCTCTTTGAAGCAATGTACTTGTTGCATTGGTTCAAAGAATAAACTTGTTGCAATCAAAATTCAAATTTTTTTTATTTTCTTTTTTCGGTTGCCCCAGCGGAAAGAAGTACACTACTACATTTCCCCCTCGAGAGATCGAGCGAAAATATTCGATTTGAGGGTTGATCTCACGATAAAGAGGTTCAAACTGGATGGTTATGGATGATGCAAATGAGATGGATGATGCGACAATTCCTATATGATTATGCATTGGATGCTTTATGCAGATGCTTAGACTAATAGATCTATATTATGATGATGATGCAAATGTAATGCATTTGAAATGATTGATGTTTCATGGATGCAAGATGGATGCACTGGTGATGATGATTAATTATTCATGGCGCGATGTTAGTGCGGAAAAGAAGAAATTAGATGATGACAAAAGATTCCAACAAGTCCATGACCTGACGAGACTTTATTAGAGATGATGATGATAGATGATGATGATTTGCTTATGATAGATGATGATGATAACACACATAGATATGATGCATCAAGGTATAAAGAACCATAATGGTGTTGTACCTAGTGTGATGGACTTTGACTCAACAAACCGATAGGAGTATTCTTGTTCACACTTGACATACGAAAACCTTGCTAGGACATACCTAACAAAGCAAGTATTTGCCAAGTTATTTTACAAGAACGTCCAACAAGCACAACAGACAAAAGAATAATGATCATTGCCCCATTCCTATCTCTCTAAATCTTTCATTCAGATATCATCGAGAGGTCCTTGGAATGAGCGCAATAAGATAAATCAAAAGAAAAGATCAAGTACACAAACAAATCAATGTTCTTCATACCTTCAGCCAAATGGATGTGTTTTGATAGGATAAGAATCCAAGTGATATCCAAAATGATGCCCATTGTCGGAACAATATATCTTAGGACATGCATTGTATAGGATGATGATGGGTTGATAAGTTGATTGATATGATGTTGATATAAGGTTGACTGACATGTTTGAAAATGATCAAGAGTTTGATTTTTTCCTTTAAAAGTTTATTGATTCGATTTTGATTTTATAATTGAAGTTTTCTTTTGCTGATTGTTGTGATTGTTTCTGTTTGTTTTGCAAAAGGATGAAGGTGATGATCAGTTTATTATGGATGTTTGATTATTTTGAGTGAAAGCGAGATGAGACGGATGGATTTTTTCAAATATTTGGATGTTTTTGACATTTTTGGAATGTTTTGAGGCTGTTTTTGGTATTTTTGAAGATTTTGCAAATGTTTGGAGGTTTCCTGAGATTTTATGAATGTTTTTGTGTTTTTGTCTTTTTTGGATGTTTTTGGATTTTGATGTTTTTCAAATATTTTTGGACTTTGATGTGATTTTTTGAATGTTTTTGGATTTTGATGTCTCGGGGGCTTATCAAAGATTAGTCTTGCCTACGTTTAAGCTCAGAGATGACGTAGTTCAAATTTTCATGTTTTTGATGTTTTCTGACTTTTTGAGTGTTTTGGATGTTTTTGATGTTTCAGAAATCTCTAACATGATCGATTAGATCCGATTTCCCATTATAACGATCAAAATTTGGAATTTCACAATGTTTGGGAAATGGAATCATGTTGAGACTTTGATCGAAAGGATAAGGACAAATGTCCTCAAGAGTATATTTCTTTGTTGTGGTTCCCCCTTGTAACTCTTTAATTTGTCCTTGAAGTGCCTTAATTTGTTGACTCAAAGCACTAAGATTAGATAGGGGTGTTTCTTTAGATTTTCTCTTCAAATTCTCGGTATCAAAGTCACGAGGCAATTTAGCTCCTTGGTCAGCTAGATAGAGGAAATAATTTTCTTTACCGCGTTGCAAAATCTTTTCTATGGCTTTGTGAAATTTGGGATCTTTTCTATGATTTTGGATAATATCATGTTAGTCATTTGAAACACATTAAATTCAACATCCCTATGAAATACTTTAACCATTCTAAAATATGCAAAACTAAATAGAACAAGAATAACTGATTACAAGTATACAAAAACATGATCAAAACTTTATCCCATAGTGGATTGGTGCTATTGTGGAAAATAGCCCTTTCCCAATCCTTGATAAGTTTGATGTTGCAAATGATGATGGACAAAATTAGCTCTCAATGTGAAGAGAGTAACTTTGCATGAGTTGTGGATGATCTTGTTGAAGAATAAGCCCTTTATTTATAGATTTTCAAGTTGGAAGAGAGCTCAAAATAGATCAATGTGGGATAATGATTTAACCAATCAAATGGAGCCACTTGTCATAGGTTGAGGAATGAGCACAATTTGGTCAATGTGCCAAAGAGAGGGAGATTTCAAATTTGAAATTGTGAAATAAATGTTAAAAAATGTTGAGTGGGGGACATGAAATAAAGAAGTTGTTGCAAATAAATGTTATAAATGTTGAGTGAGGGACAAGAAATAAAATAAATGTTATAAATAATGAGTGAGGGACATGAAATAAAGAAGTTGTTGCAAATAAATGTTATAAATGTTGAGTGGGGGACATGAAATAAAGAAGTTGTTGCAAATAAATGTTATAAATTTATAAAATGATGAAAATGATTTATTGGTGCAAGTGGGAAAAGCTAGAGGATGTGATGGGTGGTTAGATTAGGCTAATTAGGATTAGATTAGCTTAGATAATGATTAAGATGCTTTGACCCATTTGACTTGAATATTTTGATTTATTTAAATCAAGAGGGAGAAATATGAATTTTAAGCTTTAATTAGATAAAGTCTTGATTTATTTAATCAAAGATGGAATGATAGGCTTAAGTTAAATAAAGTTAATTTATTCAGTTTAAGTGGATAATCCTTAGAGATTAAATGAACCTGATTTTCCTAATGAATGGATGAATATGACCTAAGTGCATAATGCTAATTTTGCATGTCTACATTTTGCCCCTCTTTGAAGCAATGTACTTGCTGTGTTGGTTTAAAGAATAATCTTAGTGCGATCAAATTTTTAATTTTATTTTTATTTTTCAGATGCCCTAGTGAAAAGTACACTAGTACATTGCCCCCTCGAAAGATCGAGCGAAAAGATTTGATTTGAGAGTCGATCTCACGATAAAGAGGTTCAAAATGGACATATGGATGGTTATGATGATGATGCAAATGAGATGATTTCAAGACGCTTAGAATAACCAATCTATATTCTTCTAAACAACTTAAATGATGATATGATGTGTGTGAGATGGATGAGATGAATGATGTGATATGTTATGATTATGCAAATGTATGATTTATGTAAATGCATAGACTAACAGATCTATATTATGATGATGAACATGCATGTGGGATGATATGTAAAATACTGATGGTTCGTGGATGCAAAATGGATGCAAGATAGATGCATGATGGATGCATTGGTGATGTTAGTGTGAAAAGAAGTAAATTAAATGATGACAAGAGGTTCCAACAAGACGAATTTATGAGAGAAGATGATGATGATAGATGATGATGATAAATGGATGATGAAAGTTGGATGATTTGCTTATCAAGGATTGGGATTTTAAAAGGGCTACTTACCTTATGTTTGATAACACACATAAGCACGATTCATCAACGTATAAAGAACCAGGATGGCATTGTACCTAGTGTGATGGACTTTGAGTCGACAAATAGATAGAAGTATTCTTGTTCACACTTGACATACGGAAACCTTGCTAGGACGTACCTAATAAAGCAAGTATTCACCAAGTTATTTTACAAGAACATCCAACAAGCACAACAAAAAAAAGATAATGATCGTTGCCCCATTCCTATCTCTCTGAATCCTTCATTCGGATATCATCAAGAAGTCCTTGAAATGAGCACAATAAGATAAATCAAAAAAAAAGATCAAGTACACAAGCAAGCCAATGTTCTTCATACCTTCAGCCGAAAGGATTTGTTTTTAATGGATAAGAATCCAAAGTGATATCCAAAATGATGCCCATTGTCAGAATGATATATCCTAGGACATGCATTGTATAGGATGATGATGGGTTGATAAGTTGATTGATAGGTTTTTGATACAAGGTTGATTGAAATGTTTGCGATTGATCAAGAGTTTGATTTTGTGTTTAAAGGTTTGTTGCTTCGATTATGATCTTGTGTTTGAAGTTCACTTTTCCTAATTGTTGTGGTTGTTTCTGTTTGTTTTGCTAAAGGATGAAGGTGACAATAAAAAATTAGGAACATCTTTCATCATATCATAGGAGTCCCATCTTATAAGATCAAGATATCATCATTGTTGCACTTATCAGAACTATGATCTAAGTTTAGAAGAACTCTTCAAAATCATATGCCTATCTTTAAGAGATCTCAATACAATAAATTGAATGATGACATCCAACAAGAAGGTCATACCCAAAACAATCAAGAAGAAGGTGAAAACAGTAAATATCTCTATAGTATAAGTCATAATCCACTTTTCAACAATGACATGGATAATAGAGAAGAAAATCCATTCCACAAGTACAAAGTCATAAACAAAACTCCTGTAGATAGTGATGATGAACAAGAGGATGAACGCCACCTTAGAGAGGCTGAGGAAGATCCCAAATTTCACAAAGCCATAGAAAATAATTTGCAATGCAATAAAGAAAAATATTTCCTCTATCTAGCTGACTGATAGGGACAGGGTTGGATTGAGTCAATCACTGACTCAATGCTTCGGGTCTCACCTTTGATAACCCCTTGGTGACACTTCCTCCACCATTCAACCTATAGGTCCTATGCTACCTAGGTACCCCTGGTTCTTCTGCCAA
Organism: Sequoia sempervirens; assembly: GCA_007258455.2. NCBI lineage: Eukaryota > Viridiplantae > Streptophyta > Pinopsida > Cupressales > Cupressaceae > Sequoia > Sequoia sempervirens. Next base: position 26,008 of record VDFB02321111.1, read on the forward strand.
CCCTACTATCAATTCAAGTCCATAATCCAAGCCCAAACTTGGTACTCTTCCTCTCATGCAATTCCTATCCCTTAATACTCTTAAAGACTAGCTCATCTCCAAATACTTCCCAATCTTGTTGCAGGGGTGTGAAAAGCTTCCATGGCTTCAAAATCATCTGAAAAAGGCTTCTAATCAATCCTCCATTCACTAGTTCTCCATCACTTTCAAGAAAATGCTTTTCTTGGGTTTGAAGAGTTAGTAGCCTTGAGCCCTAATTAGGTCATTGAACAGGGGAAAAATGCTTTTTCTTCCTAAACCCACCAAGCAACCTGGTTCTTTGCTTAGGAAAAGTGTTTCACATTCCCTCACCTTCAAGATTCCTATGGTGTCAAGACTGCTCAAGCTGTATGTTGCCCAAACACCAAAATGGTCAAGAAGCTAGGGTTTCCTTAGCTTTCTCAGGCTGATTCAAAACTGGTGAAAAGTTCTTCATTCAAACAGATTGGTAAAGGCTCCTCCTTGTCACCATGCAGAGCCAAGACACTCCCCTAAATCCTCAAAAAATAATTTCTTAAAAGGCTTCACTCCCTTGCAAATTATGCATGCTGTCCTCTAGCCTTTTCCTAGCCAGGTTCTCACTGTCTCACTTAGGGTAAGGCCTTTCTCTTGACTCCTGCACTCACAAACAAACAAAATCCTACCATATTTACAAGCATGGAGGTAGGGAACATTTCCCAAAAGGTCGTACAAATTATACGGTGGGAAGCTACTCTAAGCCTCCATCTTTCCAAATTGCTTGATTCAGACCAAAAAACATAGAAATTTGAAGTATTTACAAATGCCAGTTAAAAACACATGAAAAAACAAAAAGAAAGGCTTTCCAAGGTTGTAATAGTCTCACACTACATGCCACACACAGTAAAATAACTGAATCACGCCATTAAAGATCAGTTTCAACACAAAAATATAGGAAAACTGCCTTTTCTACGTTGCTTTCTTCAATTTCTGGAAATACAGTCTGTACAAAAATTTTCTAATCTTGGAAAAAGGTTGAGGCCACCTTTAAATATGCCTCCCAAACCATTTTTCTTCTTGGGTCGAGGCTTAGATGACCTAAAATGCATTTTTGTAAAACCCAATGTGTTTTCAAACACTTAGGCAATTTTTACAATTTATCCAAAATGAAGAGTTAAAACTACTTAACTCTTGTTAACCTCCTTCCAACTAATCCAAACCATCCATAAATCACAACTAATGGTCTACATGACCTTATGAGGAAACACAAATAAGATCTTCCAGATCAACCAAATGCCAAAAGGCATAACAAAACAAAAACTCACTTCCAAAAACTCCTGATTACCTAGGTGCTCCTGCACCATTCTACCCCTCTTAGCCCAAACAACTAAGGACTGGAAGGAGGGATCATTTCCAGGTCAATGCCAAGTTTCTTGAACTGATCTTCTTTTATCCACTTGGCTTCTGATTCTGGCTTGTTCTTCCACTTGATAAGGTGCTCCATGTACTCCTTGTGTCTTGTAGGTTTCTGCACTCTTGACTGCAAGACCTTCTCTGCCTGAAGCTTGTCTTGTTGAGGAAGGGTCACATTACTAATGTCCTTGAGAACTTCCTGACTATTCTGACCCTCATCATTGACTGATCCCTTGTACTTGATCAAATCAGCAACATTGAACACTGGAGAGATGCCCAAATCTGATGGTAATTCTACCTTGTATGCATTCTTCCCATAATTGGCTAACACCTTGCATGGACCCACTCTCTTCATTTGAAACTTGGTTGCCATTCCCTTCTACAATCTAGATTTGTTGAGGTGGACCATAACATAATCCCCAACTACACATTGCACATCTCTCTTTGACAAATAAGCTTTTTCCTTCAACTTTTGAGTTGCTGTTGTAACTGTTTGCTTGACCTGCTCATGAATCTCTTTCATTGTCTGAGTGAAATATTTTGCATGTCCACTCCTATTCTCCTGAGATCCAAGGTCTCTAAGTTCACAAATTTCTCTTGGGTGCATCCCATACACAACCTCAAAAGGACTTTTTCCTGTAGTTCTATTGACACTGTCATTATAGGCATATTCAGCTTGAGAAATCACCATATCCCATGTTTGTCCATACTCCTTGGTTAAACATCTTAAAATATTTCCTAACACTCTGTTAACCACCTCTGTTTGACCATTGGTCTGAGGATGGTAAGCTGATCCAAATGACAGATTTGTTCCCAATCTGCTCCATAAAGTCTTCCAAAAATGGCTCATGAATCTCACATCCCTGTTGGATACAATGCTCAATGGAAATCCATGGATTCTTACAACTTCCCTGAAGAAAATATGGGCTATATAACTTGCATCATGTGTAGTCTTGCAAGGGATAACGTGACTCATCTTGCTAAATCTATCAACAACTACATAAACACTGTCAAAACCAGTTTTGGTCTTAGGAAGACCTACCACAAAATCCATGCTCACACACTCCCATGGTCTGTTAGGAATGGGTAAAGGTTGATACAAACCTGCATTGCTAGCTCCCCCTTTGGCTTTCATGCAAACTACACACTGCTCCACATATCTTCAGACATCTCTTGCCAATTTAGGCCAATAATAGAACCTTTGCACTAGTTCTAAAGTCTTATTTATACCAAAATGCCCACTAAGACTGCCATTATGTTTTTCTTGAATCAAATTTTCCCTCATTGACCCTCTTGGAACACACAATAGATTACCCTTAAATAACAGTCCATTTTGTAGTGTATACTCAACATATTGACTATGAAAGTGATTTTCAAAATCAGAGCATACCTTGTAGGCTTCTGAGAAGTCTTCATCCTCACCATAGAGGTCTTTGAAACTCTCTAACCCAATGCTTTTCAGCTGTATCTCTTGGACTGTCAACAACCTTCTGCTTAATGCATCTGCCACCTTGTTCATTTTCCCTTTCTTGTGCTTGATGGTAAAAGTGAAAGCTTGGATGTATTCCATCCATTTCAAGTGTCTATTACTTAGCTTATCTTGGGTGTTGATGTAACTGAGTGCCTGGTTATCTGTGAAGACCACAAACTCTTTGGGTAACAAATAATGCCTCCACTTCCTAAGGGACTGCACTAAAGCATATAACTCAAGATCATAGGTGGAGTACTTTTGCTTGGCTTCATTGAGCTTTTCACTAAAGAAGGCTACAGGCCTACCTTCTTGACTGAGTACTCCTCCTACTGCTACTCCACTTGCATCACACTCAGCTATGAACAACTTATCAAAACTGGGAAATAATAAAATTGGTTGAGTTTCCACTTCTTGTTTCAGTTTCTCAAACCCTTTACCAACCTCTTAAGTCCATTTAAACTTTGTTTTTAGACCACCCTTAATAGTGTCTAGAACTGGTGCACATATACCACTAAAATTCCTGATGAATTTCCTATAAAACTGAGCTAAACCATGAAAGCTCCTTACCTCTGTTGCTATGGTTGGTGTAGGCTAGTTTAGGATGGCTTCCACCTTGCTTGGATCCATCTTCAGGGTTCCTTTGGATACTACAAAGCCTAGATACACAAGTTCTTGCTTGAAGAACTCACACTTCTCAAGGTTAATTGCCAACTGTTCTTCTTGCAGCCTTTTAAGTACCATCTCCACATGCTTCAAATGTTCTTCTACTTACTGAAAATCAGTATCATCTACTACTGAAATCCTTGAGCACCTCATTCATTAGTCTCATGAACGTGCTAGGGGCATTTGAGAGGCCAAATGGCATCACCTTCCACTCATATAAGCCATCATTTGTCTTAAAAGTTGTCTTCCACTCATCACCTTCCTTAATTCTAATCTGATGGTAGCCACTCTTGAGGTCTAACTTAGTGAAATATTGTGCTCCTCCAAGGCAATCCATTAAATCTTCAATTCTAGGTATTGGGAATCTATACCTAATGGTGATTCTATTAATTGCAGAAAAGTCTCCACTTACCTCCTTTCTTTGTTGCCAAAACCACCGGGACTGCACATGGGCTGATGCTCTTTTGAATTAGACCTTGATTCAACAATTCTTCCACTTGCCTAGCCACCTCTAGGTTCTCCTTAGGTGTAAGCTTGTATGCTGCTTTGTTAGGCAATGAGGCTCTAGGTATGAAGTCAATTTGATGACTTATTGCTCTCTTTGGTGGTAGAGTTGCTGGTGTACCATCACTCACTATGCTCTTGTACTTGTCAAGCAAATTTTGGACTGCTTCAGGTAAGACTGTCCTTTCAGCCTTTTCTTCCTCTTTGGACTGCATTAAAACCACATAACCTTCATTCCCTTGATGTAGATTGCTGATAAACTCTTTACCATTCCTCAACATGATATTTGGTACCTTGGACTATCCCTCATCTTCCTCTGTCAATGACTGCAACTTGAAGGTTCTTCCATCCTTCTTGAATGAAATGGTGTTCTCCTTCCCATCATAAATGGCACTTCTATCATATTCCCATGGTCTGCCTAGTAGTAGATGGGATGCATCCATGGGTAATACATCACAAACTAGCTTGTCTTTATTGAAAATTCTACTGTTACTTGTTCATTCACCAAAACACTCTGCCCTTTATTCAGCCATGTGACCTTGTAGGGGTTAGTATGAGGTACCTTCTGCAATTTCAACTTAGTTACTGCCTCCTCTGAGATTATATTATCTGTAGAACTAGAATCTACAATGACCTTGCATACTTTACCAAGTATTTTGCACCTTACTCTAAAAAGAGCTCTTCTTTGCTTAGGTTCCTCCTTGACTGGCTATCTGATCAGCACCCTGTTAAACATTAGACTCTCTCCAATTTCAGATTCCATATGATTGATCTCAGTTGTCTTAGGACTCATGGTGTCCTCTTGTGCATAGGCCACTCTCTTTTCATTGCTTGAAGAAGAAGCTTTCTCCGGGCATCTATAAGCAGGGTGACCTAGTTGGTTGCAATGGTAACACTTCATGGTGGCAAAGTAAGAGTTACTTCTGCCTGCTTCTCTTCCTCTATTTGAACCTCCTTAAGGTCCTCTTCCTCTATTAAATCCTCCTCTTGAAGATGTTTCACCTCTATGCTCAGTAAGCTTAGATTCTCCTTGGTTTCTTTGATCATTACCTCTACCTTGGTAACCTCCACGCTGTCCTCTTTGATCTCTGCCTCTTCCTTTGCCCCTAGAGGACTGATCATGCTTTCTTTTGTTCCTTTCCTCAATCTTCATAGCTAACTGATAACATTGGTGGACTGTTTTAGGACTCAAAAGAGCCATCTCTTCTTGGATATTCCATTTTAAACCATTGAGATACCTAGCCACTTTTAGGCTCTCATCCTCTGTCACATTTGATCTCAAGAAAAGCTTCTGAAACTCTTTTGTATAGGTGTTGACATCTTGGTCTTTCTACCTTAGACTTTTCGTCTTCTTGTGCAACTGGATCTCATAGTCATCTGGCATATAGGCTTCCTTTACCTTAGCAACCATTCCTTTCCAAGTTGATATGGGTTGTTTTCCTTCTTTCTCCCTTTCAGTCTGAACAAACTTCCACCATGTCAAAGCTGATCCTCTCAACCTTCATTTTGCAACCTTCACTTTCTGTGCTTCAGTGACTCCATCACATTCAAAGTGGTTCTCCATGCCATCTATCCAATCTAAGACCAAATCAGGATCCATCTTTCCACTAAATAGTGGTATGCCCTCAAGTCCTTTTCCACTCAGGGCTTTCAATGCCTTCAAGAAAGGCTCCTCCTAACAGGGTCAGGTTCAGAGACTTTTTCTTCCTCTGCAACCTCTTCTTCTTTTGGCACCTTACCTTCCAACCTCACCTTGTTCAATGCTTCCTCAAGTTGCTCTATTCTTTCCTTTAAAGACTTCTTGTCCTCTTCTTGTTCTTCAACCATCTTGGCTAATTGTGCATTTGTCACCATGGTGGGAGTCTCACTTGACTCAACTTCTGACATATAAGCTGCTTTCCCCAAATCTTTTGCTTGCTCTGCTACCAATCTGATAGGGACAAGGTTGGATTGAGTCAATCACTGACTCAATGCTCTGGGTCTCACCTTTGATAACCCCTTGGTGTCACTTCCTCCACCATTCAACCTATAGGTCCTATGCTACCTAGGCACCCTTGGTTCCTCTGCCAACCCTGCTATCAATTCAAGTCCATAAACCAAGCCCAAACTTGGTACTCTTCCTCTCATGCAATTCCTAGCCCTTAATACTCTTAAAGACTAGCTCATCTCCAAATACTTCCCAATCTTGTTGCAGGGGTGTGAAAAGCTTCCATGGCTTCAAAATCATCTGACAAAGTCTCCTAATCAATCCTCCATTCACTAGTTCTCCATCGCTTTCAAGAAAATGCTTTTCTTGGGTTTGAAGAGTTAGTAGCCTTGAGCCCTAATTAGGTCACTGAATAGGGGAAAAATGATTTTTCTTCCTAAACCCACCAAGCAACCTAGTTCTTTGCTTAGGAAAAGTGTTTCACATGCCCTCACCTTCAAGATTCCTATGGTGTCAAGACTGCTCAAGCTGTATGCTTCCCAAACACCAAAATGGTCAAGAAGCTAGGGTTTCCTTAGCTTTCTCAGGCTGATTCAAAACTGGTGAAAAGTTCTTCATTCAAACAGATTGGTAAAGGCTCCTCCTTGTCACCATGTAGAGCCAAGACACTCCCCTAAATCCTCAAAAAATAATTTCTTAAAAATCTTCACTCCCCTGTAAATTATGCATGCTGTCCTCTAGCCTTTTCCTAGCCGGGTTCTCACTGTCTCGCCTAGGGTAAGGCCTTTCTCTTGACTCCTGCACCCACAAACAAACTAACTCCTACCATATTTACAAGCATGAAGGTAGGGCACATTTCCCAAAAGGCCGTACAAATTATACGGTGGGAAGCTGCTCTAAGCCTCCATCTTTCCAAATTGCTTGATTCAAACCAAAAAACATAGAAATTTAAAGTATTTACAAATGCCAGTTAAAAACACACGACAAAACAAAAAGAAAGGCTTTCTAAGGTTGTAATAGCCTCACACTACATGCCACACATAGTAAAATAATTGAATCACGCCATTAAAGATCAGTTTTAGCACAAAAATACAGGAAAACTGCCTTTTCTATGTTGCTTTCTTCAATTTATGGAAATACACTCCGTACAAAAAATTTCTAACCTTGCACAAAGGTTGAGGCCACCTTTAAATGTGCCTCCCAAACGGGTGCTCCCATAATAGTGGTTTACAATTTTTGGCCAAACTGGACACTGAAATTATTATTTTTAACTGAATCTTCACATTCGGGCACCTATAGCGGCTAAACTGTGAGGAATTTGAAGATGGTGCAAACTAGAGTCTCATCAAATTTTGTCTGTAGATTCTAAAAATATTTTTTTCAAAATTTTTGGAATCAAATTGCACTTCTTTTGCCATCTCCCACGAAAATTGATTTTTTAGAAAACAACATTTTTAAAAGTGGCCTCAGTATAATGCATAACTTTTTTTCCATGAAGGATAAAATTTTAATTCTTTCAAATTTAGATTTCTAACTCTGATATCTAGTGCTTCCACTTGGTTAGATAGTTTTTTATTGAAAATTTTTTTCTTAATCAAAATTCAAAGTCAAATGAATTACAATTCAGACACAGCGCGATCGTATAACACGCAACTTTTTTTGTATATGTAAAAATTTTATTTTATTTTTTTTGTTGGATCAACGGCTTCAATATTTGGTGCACTCATATTTTTAAAATTTTTTTTTTGATATCTTCTATTTTTCCATGTGAAGAACAAAGAAATTCATTTTCGATGAAAAACCTATGTTTAATAAAACTTAAAAAACAAATACATAACAAAACCAAAACATATTAAAATTATATTCATTGGATAGCTTGTTCTGAGGAATACCATAATCATTTGAAATAAATTTTAAATGAATTCATTTGATCCCCCAAAAGCTAAATCAAAAGTTATTTTTTATCAGCATTTTGATAGGTGTAAAGGAGATGCATTTATAGGTATGGTTTAAAACTAGCGAGGTTCTATCCAAGGGGGTTTTATCTAAGGTGATTTGATCAAACCCTCTTGAATTGGAATCCTTAAAATGGAACTTTTAAAGGATTAAATCATTATATTTTCTAAAAATATTTGATTTCAGCTAAAATTCGTTCCTCTCAGGAATTGTAAACCACTATTATGACAACACCCAAACCGTTTTGCTTCTTGGGTCGAGGCTTAGATGACCTAAAATGCATTTTTGTAAAACCCAATGTGTTTTCAAACACTTAGGCAATTTTTACAATTTATCCAAAATGAAGAGTTAAAACTACTTAACTCTTGTTAACCTCCTTCCAACTAATCCAAACCATCCCTAAATCACAACTAATGGTCTACATGACCTTATGAGGAAACAAAAATAAGATCTTCCAGATCAACCAAATGCCAAAAGGCACAACAAAACAAAAACTCACTTCCAAAAACTCCTGATTACCTAGGTGCTCTTGCACCACTAACCAAGGAGCTAAATTGCCTCATGACTTTGATACCAAGAATTTGAAGAGAAAATTTGAAGAAACACCCCTATCTGATCTTAGTGCTTTGACTCAACAAAGTAAGGAACTTCAAGGACAAATTAAAGAGTTACAAGGGGGAACCACAACAAAGAAATATCCTCTTCAAGACATTTGTCCTTATCCTTTCGATCGAAGTCTCAACATGATTCCATTTCCCAAACATTGTGAAATTCCAAAATTTGATCGTTATAATTGGAAATTGGATCCATTCGATCATGTTAGAGACTTCTGAAACATGACTTTAGAGTTTGCTCATGAGGACATTTACTTGATGTGTTTGTTTCCTAGGAGTCTTGGAGTTCAATCTATGGAATGGCTATCAAAAATCACACCTCCTGTAAAGACATTTAAGGAATTAATCAATCTATTTATATCACAATATTCCTACAACATCCAACACCAAATCACTATGATAGATCTCTGCAAAGTTGCGCAAAAACCTGGTGAACTTTTTATTACTTTTCTTTAGAGATGGAGAAGAATGTTCGCTAGATATCCACGTCCTGTTCCTGAAAAGGAAAATATGGTCACCTTCATTAACAGCTTGAATTCAGAAATGAGCTACCATTTGAATTTACATTGTCCTCCCTCTTTTCAAAAATTGATTGAAGATGCTATAACCATTGAAAGTGCTTTGGTTAAAAGAGGAATAATAAAACTTGACAAGGACAATCCTAGCTCATCCAATCATCACAACAATAAGGACAAGTCTAAATTTTGGACTCGTAACAAGAACGTGGTGAATGATGGTGTTGTTGATGCAAATCATGTCTCGACTAAGCCATTTGTTCTTAGTACTCCAAGTGCTCCTCACAACAACAACTATAACAATGTCAACTCGGTCACAAATTAAGGAAACAATCCTCCTCCTCTAAGGAACAATGTGAATCAACATTCTACTCCCAATCAAGGGACTGCCAACAATCAAGGTTACCGAAGACCCAGTAACAATAACAACTCCTTAGGGAATACCTTGAACACAAATCCACAACAATTTTCATTCTTCTCTAGTAGAAGAACTTACACTCCACTGGGTCAATCGTTGGAATCTGCATTCAAAGAGTTGATGGCTAAAAATGTCATTACCTTGCCACCTCAATGAAACTATGAACCCAGTGTGAAACCTCCATCATGGAATGAGGCATACTATTGTGACTATCATCGGTGCAAAGGTCATCACACAAATAATTGTCAAGCCTTGAAGAATGCCATTTAAGACTTAATCAAAAATGGCACCATCACAATAGAAGGACATCAACAATCAAATGAAGACCGCCAAGCATTTCGCAACCCTTTGCCCAACTATCAAAAAGGTGAGTCTTCTAGAAAAAGTGTGAATCATATTGATGATTCGATAATCAATCATATCTACATGGACGATGATAGCATTGAAAATCCCTCCACCACAATTATTGAAAATAATGATCAAGATCTATCCATCAATAAAGATATTTTTTCCTCATCCAATGAGGCATCAACCAATGATCATGTTGAAAATGTCTCTACATCACCTAATGAGTTAGAGGGCATATCTCAAGAATTTATTCTAAAGCATGATCAATATCTTTCACTAAAGTCTATCAATGGTCCTTTTCAAGACATATTGACATCCTTCGACCTCATGATTGCCAATATTGAAGGAATCTTAAACTCAACACTTGATCTAAATTCACTCAAAGATCAAGAGGATATTGAGCCGCTTCCCATACAAGAACCCTTTACAAGTAATCCATCCTTTGAAATTGACCCATGTCAAGAACTTGATCCAAAGCATGTTGAAAGAAATTCTAAAATCATTCAAGATCAAGAATTCATATCTCCAAGATATTACAATGATTTAATGGACACTCTCCTATCTATACAAGATGTTATAGATAATGATCATATCCATATAACACATACTCCTCCATCTACCCATGAGATGCTTTCTTTGGATGAACATGTAGATAATTTTCATTCAAAATAAGATTTTTTTACTCCTGATATTATTACACAAAAAGAGCAGGTTATTGATTCCTATAGCCTAACAAATTTGTCAACATTAGGATCAGATATATCCCAAATTTAGGATGAGGACATCATGTATGAAGATATCCAACATTATCCACTCAAGGAAACAAGTCAGACAGAACAATATAATTCAGAGTTAGCAGAGCAGCAAGTTGAAATGACATCACCTGTAATGGTTATTTATCAGAGAACGCATTCTAAACAAGAGCTCTCGAAATAGGCAGAATCAAAGCATGAAGGCACTACAACCACCATACTAGGGGCAACTTTGTCTCAAGCAAATGTCAACACAGGGAGCACGAAGAATCCTTATGATGAAACCAATGCCAATACTACAACCAACTATGTCATGAATCTTCATCCACCCATCATCCCATCCATGAATTGGGACGAATGTCAAAAGAAAAATTTGAATCAAAGCACAAAGAAAGTTACCAAATCAAGAGAAGCTAAGAAGCATAATGGGAAAATCAAATACATATGCATACAAAAGCATACAAAGAAAGATTATTCCTATCAAACTCCATTAGTCAAAGAAACTATGGGGAAAAATAAAAAATGGAAAAGTATCCATCAAAGATGTCCACAAAATCAAAAACAAGTTTTTCAAGTGACGTACAAAGTGTATCATGCAATTGGTCCTAATTCCATGCACACTTTCGTATCCACCCATCATTGCTCATCTTCCCAAGTTTGGAGAGTCAAAGGTTCCAAACTATCAACCAATCCATCTCTTATCCCTAAACACACTCCATCCACGCCTCCAAGCATAATATCCAATTCTCATATTAACCATGTATTGGCAACAACCCTTCATCATAAGGATTTCAAAGGCACTCTATCATGATTTGTGCATAAAGATAGAGTTAACCCCGACATCAATAAAGATGATCAAGAATCCCAAAAGTTGCATGCAAGTGCATGTATCTTAGCAAAGCAACTTCTTTAGGCAAGATATCGATGGCACATTATGACAGGGGCATCTACATCAACAACACCTTGTGATGTAGCATGAGCTTAAAATCTTTCAAAAAAATAAAAAATATGAAAATCCAAAAAAAATAGAAAAAGGATTGAAAACAATAAAGAGAAAAAAATCGTCCTCTAGTGAAAACCGCATGGACGGCGCTTTGGGCAAGACCATGATGAAAACCTGGAAAACAAGCATCATGTATAGAATCGAGCATTTACGCGTGCCACTCCAGGAGAAAGTATCTCATCCCATCTATAATAAATCCAACATTCCATCCATCTTATCCATAATAAATCCATTCATCCACAAAGCATTTATCCAATCCATTTTCATCCATTGGCATCCATAGTCCAAGTTATCTTGATCTTGATGAAAGTTTGGGGCATACTTTACACCTGCTTATTGTAAACATCTTGACATGGGTCATTTTCATTGGTCCTATCCTATCCAACATTATCTGAGCCTTGAAGCATTATCCAAATGAGCATTCTTTATCCGAAAACCTTATCTTATCACAAAATAATCCTTGGCATCCTTTGCATGCTTACCATATCCATCCATCCATACACCTATCCGAGCATACATCCATGACATTCCATACATTGCTAGACACTGGGGGCAGATATTTACATCTTTCTTTGAGAATGAATCTTGATCTATATCCTCCAACTTATGTGGCAATACGAACATTGGCAAACGTGAAATCAAATTGGTCAAGCATTTGTAATCCAAAATTTGAATCACTAGCCCATGGCATATTTTGATGAGAAGATGTTCCTTATCAAGCTTCATCTTTCATCGAACATCAATCAAAACAATCGATATCAATCACATCTAATTTGCATGTCAATGTCACATCAAATCATTCGAACAACTTTTGTTCCAAATCAAGCTTCATCAAACATGATCAATCAAATCCAATCAAAAAATCATCATCTCAAGATATCATTGTGTTGCTTAACACTATCCTTTCATTGTTGTCCATCCTCAACAATGTTATCTTCATCAATCCTAATCAATCAATCCTTGCATTGTTGTGCATCCTCAACAATGTTATTGTTATCAATCCTGATCAATCAAATCCTTGCATTGTTGTGTATCCTCAACAATGTTATCATCATCATCAATCCATCAATTTGATCAATCAACTTTAGCTTGGTTTTTAGCAAAATCATCAAATAGAGCACAAGTATCATCACACATATCCATATCCAAATCATCAAAAAAAATGTCAAAATCTAAAAACACTCAAAAAATCTCAGAAAACCCCAAAACATTCAAAAAATCAAAAAATAAAACATTGAAAATCTCAAAAAATACCAAAAATAGCCTTAAAACATTTCAAAAACGTCAAAAAAATCCAAATATTTGAAAAATCCATCCATCCCATTTTGCTTTCACTCAAAATAATCAATCTTCCATAATAATATGATCGTCACCTTCATCCTTTAGCAAAACAATCAGAAACAACCACAACAATCAGCAAAAGCAAGCTTCAATCGTAAAATCAAAATCAAAACCACAGACCTTTAAAAAAAAATCAAACTCTTGATCATTTTCAAACATGTCAATCAACTTTATATCAAAAGCCTATCAAACAACTTATCAAACCATCATCATCCTATACAATGCATGTCCTAGGGTATATCGTTCTGACAATGAGCATCATTTTGGATATCACTTTGGATTCTTATCCTATCAAAACATTTTTGAGTTTAACTTTTAACCTATTAGACTTGTTTCTAACTATTTCACCAAAGGTTGAGGGTGACGATCAGTTTATTATGGATGGTGTTATTGTGGGTGCAAGCGAGATGAGGTGGATGGATTTTTTCAAATATTTGGATGTTTTTGGTGTTTTACTATGTTTTGAGGCTATTTTTGGTAATTTTTTGAGATTTTCAAATGTTTTCAGGGTTTTTTGAGATTTTGACCAAGAGACTAACCTAAAGACCTATCCTAGGGCCCTCGGGGGATGATCAAAGATCAACCTTTCCTACGTTCAAGCTCAGAGACAACATAGTTTGACAAGACAACTCTGTTTTCGGTTTTTTGACTGACTCTTTGACCTATTTTTGGGATTTTGATATGTTTTGATGTTTTTGGATTTTGTGTCTTTTCAATGATTTTGTTTTTTGATGTTTTTGGATTTTTTGATGTTTTGGGATGTTTTTGGATTTTCGCATGATTTTGACGAATTGGATAAATGTGTGAAGATATCGGTGATCTATTTTGGGATTTTGTTGAAAACCAAGCTAAGGTTGATTGATCAGATCGATGGATTGATGATGATGATAACATTGTTGAGGATACACAACAATGTAAGGATTGATTGATTAGGATTGATGACAATAACATTGTTGAGGATGCACAACAATGTAAGGATTGATTGATCGGGATTGATGATGATAACATTGTTGAGGATGTACAACAATGTAAGGATAGTGTTAACCAACACAAGGATATCTCGAGATGATGATGTTTTTATTGGATTTGACTAATCATGATTGATGAAGCTTGATTTGGAACAAAAGTTGTTCGAATGATTTGATGTGACATTTGAAGTACAAATTAGATGTGACTGATACTGATTGTTTGGATTGATGTTCAATGAAAGATGAAGTCTGATAAGGAATGTCTTCTCATCAAAATATGCCATGGGCTAGTGATTTGGAATTTCGGATCACAAATGCTTTGACCAACTTGGTTTCACATTTTCCAATGTTCGGATCACCACATAAGTTGAAGGGTATAGATCAAGATTTATTCCCGAAGCAAGATGTAAATATTTGCCCACAGTGTCTAGCAATGTATGGAATGCCATGGACAGATGCTCAGATAGGTGTATGGATGGATGGATATGGTAAGCACGCAAAGGATTCCAAGGATTATTTTGCAATAAGATAAGGTAATTGGATAAAGAATGTTGATTTGGATAATGCTCCATAGGATAGGATCCATGAAAATGACCCATGTCAAGATATTTTCCATAAGCAAGCGTAAAGTGTGCACCAAAATTTTACCAAGATCAAGATAATTTGTATCATGGATGTAGATGGATGAAAATGGATTGGATAAATGGCTCCTGGATGAATGGATTTATTATGGCTGAGATGGATGAAATGCTAGATTTATTATGGATGGGATAAGATGCTTTCACCTAAAGTGGCACACGTAGATGGTTGATTCTACACATGACGCCTGTTTGCCAAGTTTTCATCGTGGTCTTGCCCAAAGCGCCACCCATGTTGTTTTCACTAGAGGACGATTTTTCTCTTCACTGTTTTCAATCCTTTTTCATATTTTTTTGGATTTTTATATCTTTATTTTTTTTTTGAAAGATTTATGGTGACCCACCTAATGGTGTCGATGTAGATGCTTCTGTCATAATGTGCCATTGATATCCTTCCTAAAGAAGTTGTTTTGCTAAGATACATGCACTTGAATGCAACTTTTGTGATTCCTGATTTGTTTTATCGACACCGGAGTTAACTTTGTCTCTATGCGCACATCGCAATAGAGTGCCTTCATAATCCTTATGATGAAGGGTCATTTCCAATACATTGTCAATGTGAGAATTGGATATCATGCATTGAGGCATGGATGGAGTGTGTTTAGGGATAAAAGATGGATTGGTTGACAACTTGTTATTTTTGACTCTCCAAACTTGGGAAGATGAGCAATGATGGATGGATACAGATGTGTGCATGGAATTAGGACCAACTGCTTGATACACATTGTACATCGCTTGAAAATCCTGCTTTTTCTTTTGCAGACATCTTTGATGAATACTTTTCCCTTTTTTATTCTGCCCCATAGTTTCTTTGACCGATTGAGTTTGATAGGGATGATCTTTCTTTGTATTTTTTGGTATCCATTTGTATTTGATTTGTCCATTATGCTTTCCAGCTTCTTTTTCTTTGATAATATTCTTCGTACTTTAATTCAATTCTTTATTTTGACATTGGTCCCAATTCGTGGAAGGGGTGATGGGTGGATGAAGATTCATGACATGGCTAGTTGTAGTATTGGCATCGGTTTCACCATAAAGACTCTTCGTGCTCCCTATGTTGATGTTTGCTTAAGACGAAGTTGCCCCCAGTATTGTGGTTGTAGTACCTTCATGCTTTGATTCTAACTATTTTGAGAGCTCTTCTTTAAAATGCATTCTTTGATAAATGACCATTACAGATGATGTTATTGGAATTTGTTGCTCCACTAACTCTGAATTATACTATTCTGTCTGACTTGTTTCCTTGAGTAGATAATGTTGGATATCTTCATGCATGATGTCTTCAGTCTAGATTTTGGATATATCCGATCCTGATGTTGACAACTTTGTTTGGCTATAGGAATCAATAACCTGCTCTTTTTGTGTAATAATATCAAGAGTAAGAAAATCCTGTTCTGAATGAAAATTATCTACATGTCCATCCAAAGAAAGCATCTCATAGGTAGATGGAGGAATATGTGTTATATGGATATGATCATTATCGGTAACATCCTATATAGATAGGAGAGTGTCCATTAAATCATTGTAATATCTTGGACATATGAATTCTTGATTTTGAATGATTTTAGAATTTATTTCAACATGCTTTGGATCAAGTTCTTGACATGGGTCAATTTCAAAGGATGGATTACTTGTAAAAGGTTCTTGGATGGGAAGTGGCTCAATATCCTCTTGATCTTTGAGTGAATTTAGATCAAGTGTTGAGTTGAAGATTATTTCAATATCGGCAATCATGAGGTCGAAGTATGTCAATATGTCTTGAAAAGGACCATTGCTAGACTTTGGTGAAAGATATTGATCATGCTTTAAAATAAATTCTTGAGATATGCCTTCTAACTCATTAGGTGATGTAAAGACATTTTCAACATGATCATTGGTTGATACCTCATTGGATGAGGCGAAAATATATTTATTGATGGATAGATCTTGATCATTATTTTCAACAATTTTGGTGGAGGGATTTCCAATGCTATCATCATCCGTGTAGATATGATTGATTATCGGATCATCAATATGATTCACACTTTTTCCAGAAGACTCACCTTTTTGATAGTTGGGCAAAGGGTTGGGAAATGCTTGGTGGTCTTCATTTGATTATTGATGTCCTTCTATTGTGATGGTGCCATTTTCAATTAAGTCTTAAATGGCATTCTTCAAGGCTTGACAGTTATTTGTGCGATGACCTTTGCACCGATGATAGTCACTATAGTATGCTTCATTCCATGATGGAGGTTTTACACTGAATTCATAGTTTCATTGAGGTGGCAAGGTAATGATATTTTTAACCATCAACTCTTTGAATGCAGATTCCAATGATTGATCCAATGGAGTGTAAGTTCTTCTACTAGAGAAGAATGAAAATAGTTGTGGATTTGTGTTCGAGGTATTCCCTAAGGAGTTATTGTTATTGGTTCCCCGAAAACCTTGATTGTTGGCAGTCCCTTGATTGGGAGTAGAATGTTGATTCACATTGTTCTTCGGAGGAGGAGGATTGTTTCCTTGATTTGTGATGGAGTTGACATTGTTATAGTTGTTGTTGCGAGGAGCACTTGGAGTACTAAGAACAAATGGCTTAGTCGAGACATGATTTGCATCAACAACACCATCATTCACCATGTTCTTCTTGGGAGTCCAAAATTTAGACTTGTCTGAATTGTTGTGATGATTGAATGAGCTAGGATTGTCCTTGTCAAGTTTTATTATTCCTCTTTTAACCAAAGCACTTTCAATGGTTATAGCATCTTCAATCAATTTCTCAAAAGAGGGAGGACAATGTAAATTCAAATGATAGCTCATTTATGAATACAAGCTATTAATGAAGGTGACCATCTTTCCTTTTTAGGAATAAGACGTGGATATCTAATGAACATTCTTCTCCATCTTTGAAGAAAAGTAATAAAAGGTTCACCAGGTTTTTGCGGAACTTTGCAGAGATCTATCATAGTGATTTGGTGTTGGATGTTGTAGGAATATTGTGATAATATAGCTCTGTCTCAAATACTACTAGCTCTATTATTAGAGATTAGCTCTATCTCAAAGACATAATCTTAATCAACCTCTTGAGTTTGATAATATACCACAACCTTCTATTGAATATCCATCACATCCCAGTCAAATCCTTCAGTGATCTTAAAAAAAAACCTTTCTTCAAAAACAAAGATCAAAGCTTAAGAGTGCACCTTTCAAACAAATTTTTGATTATTGATTCAACTTCCCCAATAGGATTCTGACATCCTTCATCATTGGAAGCCACAATAAAAAATTAGGAACATCTTTAATCATATCATAGGAGTCCCATCTTATCAGATCAAAATATCATCATCATTGCACTTATCAGAACTGTGATCTAAGTTTAGAAGAACTCTTCAAAATCATATGCCTATCTTTACAAGATCTCAATCCAATAAATTTAAGGACGAAATCCAACAAGAAGGTGAAAGTAGTAATCCTCTTTACATTATAAGTCGTAATCCACTTTTCAACAATGACATGGATAATAGAGAAGGAAATCCATTCCACAAGTACAAAGTCATAAACAAAACTCTTGTTAGTGATGGTGAACAAGAGGATGAATGCCACCTTAGAGAGGTTGAGCAAGATCCCAAATTTCACAAAGCCATAGAAAATATTTTGCAACGTGATAAAGAAAAATATTTCCTCTATCTAGCTTTCCAAGGAGCTAAATTGCCTCATGACTTTGATACCGAGAATTTGAAGAGTAAATCTGAAGAAACACCCCTATTTGATCTTAGTGCTTTGACTCAAAAAATTAAGGCACTTCAAGGACAAATTAAAGAGTTACAAGGGGGAACCACAACAAAGAAATATCCTCTTGAGGACATTTGTCCTTATCCCTTTGATTGAAGTCTCAATGTGATTCCATTTCCCAAACATTGTGAAATTCCAAAATTTGATCGTTATAATGGGAAATCAGATCCAATCGGTCATATTAGAGATTTTTGAAACATGACTTTAGAGTTCACTCATGAGGACACTTACTTGATGCATTTGTTTCCTAGGAGTCTTGGAGTTCAATCTATGGAATGGCTATCAAAACTCACACCTCCTATCAAGACATTTGAGGAATTAATCAATCTGTTTATATCACAATATTCCTACAACATCCAACACCAAATCACTATGATAGATCTCTGCAAAGTTTCGCAAAAACCTGGTGAACCTTTTATTACTTTTCTTTAGAGATGGAGAAGAATTTTCGCTAGATATCTATGTCCTATTCCTAAAAAGTAAAAGATGGTCACCTTCATTAACAACTTGAATTTAGAAATGAGCTATCATGTGAATTTACATTGTCCTCCCTCTTTTGAGAAATTGATTGAAGATTCTATAACCATTGAAAGTGCTTTGGTTAAAAGAGGAATAATAAGACTTGACAAGGACAATCCTAGCTCATCCAATCATCACAACAATAAGGACAAGTCTAAATTTTGGACTCGCAACAAGAACATGGTGAATGATGGTGTTGTTGATGCAGATCATGTCTCGACTAAGCCATTTGTTCTTAGTACTCCAAGTGCTCCTCACAACAACAACTATAACAATGTCAACTTGGTCACAATTCAAGGAAACAATCCTCCTCCGAGGAACAATGTGAATCAACATTCTAATCCCAATCAAGGGACTGCCAACAATCAAGGTTACCGGAGAACCAATAACAATAACAACTCCTTAGGGAATACCTCAAACATAAATCTAGAATGATTTTCATTCTTCTCTAGTAGAACTTACACTCCACTAGGTCAATCGTTGGAATTTGCATTCAAAGAGTTGATGGCTAAAAATTTCATTACCTTGCCACCTCAACGAAATTATGAACCCAGTGTGAAACCTCCATCATGGAATGAGGCATACTATTGTGACTATCATTGGTGCAAAGTTCATTGCACAAGTAACTGTCAAGCCTTGAAGAATGTCATTCAAGACTTAATCGAAAATGGCACCATCACAATAGAAGGACATCAACAATCAAATGAAGACCACCAAGCATTTCACAACCCTTTCCCCAACTATCAAAAAGGTGAGTCTTCTAGAAAAAGTGTGAATCATATTAATTATCCGATAATCAATCATATCTACATGGACGATGATAGCATTGGAAATCCCTCGACCACAATTGTTGAAAACAATGATCAAGATCTATCCATCAATAAAGATATTTTTTCCTTATCCAATGAGGCATCGACCAATGATCATGTTGAAAATGTCTTTGCATCACCTAATGAGTTAGAGGGCATATCTCAAGAATTTATTCTAAATCATGATCAATATCTTTCACCAAAGTCTAGCAATGGTCCTTTTCAAGACATATCGACATCCTTCGACCTCATGATTTCCGATATTGAAGGAATCTTCAACTCAACACTTGATCTAAATTCACTCAAAGATCAAGAGGATATTGAGCCGCTTCCCATCTAAGAACCCTTTACAAGTAATCCATCCTTTGAAATTGACCCATGTTAAGAACTTGATCCAAAGCATGTTGAAAGAAATTCTAAAATCATTCAAGATCAAGAATTCATATCTCCAAGATATTACAATGATTTAATGGACACTCTCCTATCTATACAGGATGTTACAAATGGTGATCACATCCATATAACACGTACTCCTCCATCTACCCATGAGATGCTTTCTATGGATGGACACATAGATACTCCTAACATTATTACACAAAAAGAGCAGGTTATTGGTTCCTACAGTCAAACTGAGTTATCAATATGAAGATCAGATAAATCCCAAATTCAGACTAAGGAGATCATGTATGAAGATATCCAACATTATCTACTCAAAGAAATAGGTCAGACAGAACAAGATATTTTCAAGTTAGCAGAGCAAAAAATTGAAGTAACATCATCTGTAGTGGTCATTTATCAAAGAATGCATTCTAAACAAGAGCTCTTAGAACAGGCAGAATCAAAGCATGAAGGTACTACTTCCACAATACTAGGGGAAACTTTGTCTCAATAAAATGTCAACATAGGGAGCACGAAGAGTCTTTATGGTGAAACCGATGGCAATACTACAACTAGCCATGTCATGAATCTTCATCCACCCATCACCCCAGGTTTGGTGAACTAGGATAAGGACCTATAATAGATGGAGTTTTTGATGGACTAGGATAAGGACCTAGGATGGATGGAGAGTTTGATGGACTAGGATACCTAGGTTGAGCATGAGGTGTATAACCAAGGCCATGAGAATATGGATTTGCTTGGACAGAAAGGGGTTCTAGGATACCTTGCTCATGAAGGCCTAAACCTTTTCCTTTGTAATTCATAATTTCACACATTCGTTTACCCATGGGATATGCATTGTTTGTGAAACAAGATGCGAGTCCATTTTGAGGAGGATATGATATGCATGAAAGGATAGGTGTTGGAAGTAAACTGGAGGGGATAAAGGTGGAGGATCCTAATTTATAGGTTTGGGGTTCATGGATGGCTTTAAGAGGTGTGAGAGGCTCTTGACATGAGGATGATGGGATACTTTGATCTTGACTAGGAAAAGAATCGTTAGATGAAGGAGATGGAGTAGCTTGATCATCAGATGGAAGGGAATCTTTGGATAGGATGGAAGAATTGTTCTACTCTTGGGATGTGATGGAATCATAAGAGAGTATGGATTCATTGAATGAGGTGGATGAAGAAATTGGAAGAACATTTTGTTCTTCAGATGGAAGAGGATTATCATGGGTGAATAATGAAAGGAGGGGATCATCATATGGTTCTTGAGAGATGGGATCTTGATCAAAGATAGGAAGGGTTTGTAGAATTTTTTGATCGAGATGTGTAGATTGAAATGAATCATTGGATGTAGAGGATATGATAGAAGAAGGTGATTGAATGGAATCGTTATCTTGGGTGAAAGAATCATGAGGTTCATTTTCTATTATGGGGGATGAAGATAAATGCATGACATGACAGGATTGGTCAATTTTATTTGATGGCTTAGATTTGGGCTTCTCATTTAACCTTTGCAAAAATTCAAAAACATTGAATTTGGATGATGTTTCTTTTGGAGGAGAAGAGGTTACATTCATATTTCCATCAAAGGACTTTGTAGTTGTGCCCCCTTGTATTTTCTTGATTTTCCTTTAGAGTGCTCTTATTTGTTGGGGAAGACTACTAAGATCATTTAATGGACTTTTAGTCTTTTCAGGATCTTCCTTAATTTTCTCCATATTGTAGTCAGAGGGAAATTTGGCACCTTGGTTTCCCAATAAAAGAAAGTAGCCTTCTTTATCTCGCTCTAAGATCTTGTCCAAAATTATGTGAAACTATGGATCCTGTTCAACTTCTTGAATCATTTCACTAGTTATTTCATCATTTGAACTATTCCCAGTATGAAACCTATGAAAAGGATTTTCTTCCCTATCACCCATGTTGTAAAGTGGATCTCTTCTTTCATCTTCTTCCTTGTGTTTTTTTTTTGGAACCTTGTGACAACAAGCATATGCTTTTGAAATGTTCTTCTAAACTTAGATCACAAGTTTGCGAAGTGCACAAATGATGATGTCTTGATCTAATAAGATGAAAATCTTATGATACGATCAAGGATGTTCTTAATTCTTGATTGTGGCTTCCAAGATGAAAGGATATCAGAATCATGTTGGGGAAGTTGAATCAATAATCAAAAACTTGTTTGAAAAGATGCACTTTTTGAGATTTGATCCTAGTCTCGAAAAATGATAAGTGTATCAAATAGCCTAGTTTGTTTTCAAGATCAATGAATGATTTGGCTGGGATGAGTGGGATATTCAATTGAGTGTTGTGGTAGATAATCGAAGTTGAGAGGTTGATTGTGATTGTGTTGTTGAGATAGAGCTCTTCTCTGAAAATAGGCTCATGAATATAAAGGCTCTATAGCATACTCGCCAGTGAATCCCCTAGCAAAATATTGGTACCTATGGAGAAACTCACAATAATGGAGCAAAACGTTTCAACTTTTATACAAAAACTTTCTTCGTTGCAAATTTTTCTTGTAACCTAAATGTTTCTTAGGCTTCTTGATCTTATTGGCAATTGATTTCCTAACAAACTTGGTTGATTTCCACTCTCTAAGCATGACAGAAATGTCAAGATGCTACTGGACCAAGGATGTTATAAACTCAGATCTGTCAAAAGTGAAAATTATGGAAAATGATAGATGCACTACTCTATGTCCTATATGCCCTGCAGAAACAGGCATATGCACTAGAGAAACAATCAAATGCGCTAAGACACTCCCTAGCTGCACTAAAACAATTTTCCAAAACAATTTTCTGAACAGTTGAAAATAATTTTCTGCTGAATTTTTGCATATTCATTTTGGATGATCTTTTATCTGAGTTAATGTGATGGAAGACACAAAAAACATTCTAAAAATAGTTTTTTTTAAAACCCTTTACTAAACATCAAGTGTATGATCAAAAAAATGTTTTTCAACAAGTGTTTTCACAGGTTTAGCACATGAAAGACAAATAACTATCAAGCCTTGAAGAATGCCATTCAAGACTTAATCAAAAATGGCACCATCACAATAGAAGGACATCAACAATCAAATGAAGACCACCAAGCATTTTGCAACCCTTTTCCCAACTATCAAAAAGGTGAGTCTTCTGGAAAAAGTGTGAATCATATTGATGATAAGATAATCAATCATATCTACACAGATGATGATAGCATTGGAAATCCCTCCACCACAATTGTTGAAAACAATGATCAAGATCTATCCATCAATAAAGATATTTTTGCCTCATCCAATGAGGCATCGACCAATGATCATGTTGAAAATGTCTCTACATCACCTAATGAGTTAGAGGGCATATCTCAAGAATTTATTCTAAAGCATGATCAATATATTTCACCAAAGTCTAGCAATGGTCCTTTTCAAGACATATTGACATCCTTCAACCTCATGATTGTCGATATTGAAGGAATCTTCAACTCAACACTTGATCTAAATTCACTCAAAGATCAAGAGGATATTGAGCCACTTCCCATCCAAGAACCCTTTACAAGTAATCCATCCTTTGAAATTGACCCATGTCAAGAACTTGATCCAAATCATGTTGAAAGAAATTCTAAAATCATTCAAGATCAAGAATTCATATCTCCAAGATATTATAATGATTTAATGGATACTCTCCTATCTATACAGGATGTTACAGATAATGATCATATCCATATAACACATACTCCTCCATCTACAATGAGATGCTTTCTTTGGATGGACATGTAGATAATCTTCATTCAAAACATGATTTTTTTACTCCTGATATTATTACACAAAAAGAGCAGGTTATTGATTCCTACAACCAAACAGAGTTGTTAACATCAGGATCAGATAAATCCAAAATCCAGAATGAAGACATCATGTATGAAGATATCCAACATTATCCACTCGAGGAAACAAGTCAGACAGAACAATATAATTCAGAGTTAGCGGAGTAGCAAATTCCAATAACATCATCTGTAATGGTCATTTATCAAAGAATGCATTTTAACAAGAGCTCTCAAAATAGGCAGAATCAAAGCATGAAGGTACTACAACCACAATAGTGGGGGCAACTTCGTCTCAAGCAAACATCAACATAGGGAGCATGAAGAGTCTTTATAGTGAAATCGATGCCAATACTACAACCAGCCATGTCATGAATCTTCATCCACCCATCACCCCATCCACGAATTGGGACCAACGTCAAAAGAAAAAGAATTGAATCAAAGTACGAAGAACGTTATCAAAGAAAAAGAAGCTAGAAAGCATAATGGACAAATCAAATACAAATGGATACCAAAAAATACAAAGAAAGATCATCCCTATCAAACTCTATCAGTCAAAGAAAAACTATAGGGAAAAATAAAAAAGGGAAAAGTATCCATCAAAGATGTCTGCAAAAGAAAAAGTAGGATTTTCAAGCGATGTACAAAGTGTATCAAGCAGTTGGTCCTAATTCCATGCACACTTCCGTATCCACCCATCATTGCTCATCTTCCCAAGTTTGGAGAGTCAAAAATTCCAAGCTATCAACCAATCCATCTTTTATCCCTAAACACACTCCATCCACGCCTCCACGCATGATATCCAATTCTCACATTAACCATGTATTAGCAATGACCCTTCATCATAAGGATTCCAAAGGCACTCTATCGCGATGTGTGCATAGAGACAAAGTTAACTCCGGTGTCGACAAAGCAAATTAGGAATCGCAAAAGCTGCATTCAAGTGCACGTATCTTAGCAAAGCAACTTCTTCAGGAAGGATACCGATCACACATTATGATAGAAGCATCTACATCAACACCACTAGGTGGGTCAGCATGAATCTTTCAAAAAAAAAAACCAAAAAAATTAAAAAAATATAAAAATCCAAAAAAATGAGAAAAAGGATTGAAAGCAGTAAAGAGAAAAATTGTCCTCTAGTGAAAACCACATGGGTGGCGCTTTGGGCAAGACCATGACGAAAACCTAGAAAACAGGCGTCATGTGTAGAATCAAGCATCTATGTGTGCCACTTTAGGTGAAAGCATCTTATCCCATCCATAATAAATCTAGCATTTCATCCATCTCAGCCATAATAAATCCATTCATCCAGGAGCCATTTATCCAATCCATTTCCATCCATCTGCATCCATGATACAAATTATCTTGATCTTGGTAAAAGTTTGGTGCACACTTTATGCTTGCTTATGGAAAACGTCTTGACATGGGTCGTTTTCATGGATCCTATCCTATGCAGCATTATCTGACATCTTGACATGGGTCATTTTCATGGATCCTATCCTATGGAGCATTATCCAAATCAACATCCTTTATCCAAACACCTTATCTTATTGCAAAATAATCCTTGGAATCCTTCGCGTGCTTACCATATCCATCCATCCATACACCTATCTGAGCATTCGTCCATGGAATTCCATACATTGCTAGACATTGGGGGTAGATATTTACATCTTGCTTCGAGAATAAATCTTGATCTATACCCTCCAACTTATGTGGTGATTCGAACATTGGAAAATGTGAAACCAAGTTGGTCAAAGCATTTGTGATCCAAAATTCCAAATCACTAGCCCATGGCATATTTTGACAAGAAGACATTCTTTATCAGTCTTCATCTTTCATCGAACATCAATCCAAACAATCATTATCAGTCGCATCTAATTTTCACTTCAAATGTCATATCAAATCATTCAAACAACTTTTGTTCCAAATCAAGATCCACAATTCATGCAAAGTTACTCTCTTCACATTGAGAGCTAGTTTTGTCCATCATCATTTGCAACATCAAGATTTTCAAGGTTTGGGAAGGGGCTACTTTTCACATCATAGTAGCACCAATCCAATATGGGATAGATATACTTCACGTTTTTCTATAGATGCTTTTATGTTCTGATTTTTTTGGATTTTTATATTTATTTATTTTTTTTGGTTTTTTTTTTTGAAAGATTAATGCTAACCAACCTAATGGTGTTGATGTAGATGCTTTTTTTATAATGTGCCATCAGTATCCTACCTGAAGAAGTTGCTTTGCTAAGATACGTGCACTTGCATGCATCTTTTGTGATTCCTGATTTGCTTTGTTGACACCGGAGTTAACTTTGTCTCTATGCGCACATCATGATAGAGTTTCTTCAGAATCCTTATGATGAAGGGTCATTGCCAATACATGGTCAATGTGAGAATTGGTTATCATGCGTGGAGGTGTGGATGGAGTGTGTTTAGGGATAAAAGATGGATTGGTTGACAGCTTGGAATTTTTGACTCTCCAAACTTGGGAAGATCAGAAATGATGGGTGGATGAGGAAGTGTGCATGGATTTAGGACCAACTGCTTGATACATTTTGTACGTCACTTGAAAATCCTGCTTTTGCTTTTGCGGACATCTTTGATGGATACTTTTCCCTCTTTTATTCTATCCCATAGTTTCTTTGATTGATGGATTTTTATAGGGATGATCTTTCTTTGTATTTTTTGGTATCCATTTGTATTTGATTTGTCCATTATGCTTTCCAGCTTCTTTTTCTTTGATAACGTTCTTTGTACTTTGATTCAATTCTTTCTTTTGACGTTGGTCCCAATTCATGGATGGGGTGATGAGTGGATGAAGATTCATGACATGGCTGGTTGTAGTATTGGCATCGGTTTCACCATAAAGACTCTTCATGCTCCCTATGTTGACATTTGCTTGAGACAAAGTTGCCCCCAGTATTGTGGTTGTAGTGCCTTCATGCTTTGATTCTGCCTATTTCGACAGCTCTTGTTTAAAATGCATTCTCTGATAAATGACCATTACAGATGATGTTCTTGGAATTTTTTGTTCCGCTAATTCTGAATTATACTGTTCTGTCTGACTTGTTTCCTTGAGTG
The DNA here is from genome assembly GCA_007258455.2 of Sequoia sempervirens. Taxonomy (NCBI): domain Eukaryota; kingdom Viridiplantae; phylum Streptophyta; class Pinopsida; order Cupressales; family Cupressaceae; genus Sequoia; species Sequoia sempervirens. The sequence goes on from VDFB02321111.1 coordinate 52,901, forward strand.
GATAATGTTGGATATCTTCATACATGATGCCTTCAGTCTAGATTTTGGATATATCTAATCCTGATGTTGACAACTCTATTTTCCTATAGGAATCCATTACCTGGTCTTTTGTGTAATAATATCAGGAGTAAAAAAATCCTGTTCTGAATGAAAATTATCTACATGTCCATCCAAAGAAAAGTATCTCATGGGTAGATGGAGGAATATGTGTTATATGGATATGATCATTATCTATAACGTCCTGTATAGATAGGAGAGTCTCCATTAAATCATTGTAATATCTTAGAGACATGAATTCTTGATCTTGAATGATTTCAGAATTTCTTTCAACATGCTTTGGATCAAATTTTTGACATGGGTCAATTTCAAAGGATGGATTACCTGTCAAGGGTTCTTGAATGGGAAGCGACTCATTATCGTCTTAATCTTTGAGTGAATTTAGATCAAGTGTTGAGTTGAAGATTCTTTCAATATCGGCAATCATGAGGTCGAAGGATGCCCATATGTCTTGAAAAGGACCATTGCTAGACTTTGGTGAAAAATATTGATCATGCTTTAAAATAAATTCTTGAGATATGCCCTCTAACTCATTAGTTGATGTAGAGACATTTTCAACATGATCATTGGTTGATGTCTCATTGGATGAGGCTAAAATATATTTATTGATGGATAGATCTTGATCATTGTTTTCAACAATTATGGTGGAGGGATTCCCAATGCTATCATCGTCCGTGTAGATATGATTGATTATCAGATCATCAGTATGATTCACACTTTTTCTAGAAGACTCACCTTTTTGATAGTTGGGCAAAGGGTTGCAAAATGCTTGGTGGTCTTCATTTGATTGTTGATGTCCTTCTATTGTGATGGTGCCATTTTTTATTAAGTCTTGAATGGCATTCTTCAAGGCTTGACAATTATTTGTGTGATGAACTTTGCACCGATTATAGTCGCAATAGTATGCTTCAATCCATGATGGAGGTTTCACACAGGGTTCATAGTTTCATTGAGGTGGCAAGGTAATGACATTTTTAGCCATCAACTCTTTGAATGCATATTCCAATTTTTGACCCAGTGGAGTGTAAGTTCTACTAGAGAAGAATGAAAATCGTTGTGGATTTGTGTTCGAGGTATTCTCTAAGGAGTTGTTATTGTTATTGGTTCCCCGGTAACCTTGATTGTTGGCAGTCCCTTGATTGGGAGTAGAATGTTCATTCACATTGTTCCTCAGAGGAGGAGGATTGTTTCCTTGATTTGTGACTGAGTTGACATTGTTATAGTTGTTTTTGCGAAGAGCACTTGGAGTATTAAGAACAAATGGCTTAGTCGAGACAAGATTTGCATCAACAACACCATCATTCACCATGTTCTTGTTGCGAGTCCAAAATTTAGACTTGTCCTGATTGTTGTGATGATTAGATGAGCTAGGATTGTCCTTGTCAATTTTTATTATTCCTCTTTTAACCAAAGTACTTTCAATGGTTATAACATCTTCAATCAATTTCTCAAAAGAGGGAGGACAATGTAAATTCAAACGATAGCTCATTTCTAAATTCAAGCTTTTAATGAAGGTGACCATATTTTCTTTTTTAGGAACATGATGTGGATATCTAGCGAACATTCTTCTCCATCTCTAAAGAAAAGTAATAAAAGGTTCACTAGGTTTTTACACAACTTTGCAAAGATCTATCATAGTGATTTGGTGTTAGATGTTGTAGGAATATTGTGATATAAATAGATTGATTAATTACTCAAATGTCTTGACAGGAGGTGTGATTTTTGATAGCCATTCCATAGATTGAACTCCAAGATTCCTAGGAAACAAACACATCAAGTAAGTGTCCTCATGAGAAAACTCTAAAGTCATGTTTCAGAAATCTCTAATATAATTAATTGGATCTGATTTCCCATTATAATGATCAAATTTTGGAATTTCACAATGTTTGGGAAATGGAATCATGTTGAGATTTCGATAAAAAGGATAAGGACAAATGTCCTCAAGAGTACATTCTTTGTTGTGGTTCCCCCTTGTAACTCTTTAATTTTTCTTTGAAGTGCCTTAATTTGCTGAGTCAAAGCACTAAGATCATATAGGGGTGTTTCTTCAAATTTTCTCTTCAAATTCTCAGTATCAAAGTCATGAGGCAATTTAGCTCCTTGGTCAGCTAGATAGAGGAAATATTTTTCTTTATCACGTTGCAAAATATTTTCTATGGCTTTGTGAAATTTGGGATCTTGCTCAGCCTCTCTAAGGTGGCGTTCATCCTCTTGTTCATCATCACTATCTACAGGAGTTTTGTTTATGACTTTGTACTTGTGGAATGGATTTTCTTCTCTGTTATCCATGTCATTGTTGAAAAGTGGATTACGACTTATACTGTAAAGAAGATTACTACTTTCACCTTCTTCTTGATTGTTTTAGGTATGACCTTGTAGGATTTCGTCCTTCAATTTATTGTATTGAGATCTTGTAAAGATAGGCATATGATTTTGAAGAGTTTTTCTAAACTTAGATCACAGTTTTGATAAATGCAACGATGATGATATCTTGATCTGATAAGATGGGAATCCTATGATATGATCAAAGATGTTCCTAATTTTTTATTGTGGCTTACAATGATGAAGGATGTCAAAATCCTATTGGGGAAGTTGATCTTTGATCTTTGTTTTGGAAGAAAGGTTTTTTAAGATCACTAAAGGATTTGACTGGGATGTGATGAATATTCAATAGAAGGTTTTGGTATATTATCAAACTCAAGAGGTTGATTAAGATTATGTCATTGAGATAGAGCTAATCTCTGATAATAAGCTTGAGAATCCAAAGGCTCTACATCGTACTCGTCAGTGAATCCCTTAACAAAGTCTTGGTATCTATGAAGAAATCTGAGGTAATGAAGCAAGACGTGTCAACTTTTGTACAAAAAAATTCTTCTTTGCAATGTTTTCTTGTACTCTAAATGTTTCTTGGGTTTCTTGATCCTATTGGAAACTGATTTCTTAACAAATTTTTTTGATTTCCACTTTCTAAGCATGGGAGAAATATCAGAATGTTACTAGACCAAAGATGTCAAAAAGTCAGGTTTGTGAAAAAAATGACAGCGGCAGATGCTCTACTCTGTATGCTATATGCGCTACAAAAATAGGTATATGCGCTGGAGAAACTATCAAATGCGCTACAAAATACCTTAAATGTGCAAGGAGATGCCTCAGATACACTACAAAAAAATTGTTTTGACCGTGATTAAAACTTTTTGCAACTGTAGGGTTTCAGATGCACTGAACCAGCCAGTGGATGCGCTAGAATAGTCCCTATATGTGCTAAAGTTTACCCTATATGTGCTAAAATAGTTTTTCAAAGACAGTTTTCTGAATATTTTTGGAATGATTTCAGTTGTTGTTTTTCATGTTCATTTCGGATGATCTTTTATCTGAGTTAATGTGAATGAAACAACAAACACTCTAAATTAAATGGAATGTAACCAAACACAAATAAAGCAAGCACATCCTATGGTAAAGCCAGGTCAATATCTACTAGATTCCATGTGGGTTTCCCCATTCGCATATCGGTAGCGTGTGAATTCAGAAGCTTGGTTGCACGAGTTCCCCCTTACAGTGCACTCTCTTCTCAGGCCAACCAAGCTTCCAACCCCCATGAAACTCCCATGGCATATTGATCACCTCTACTACAGACTGCAAAGATGTGGATGCCTTCACACCGACCGGTGTTGCACTAGCAAATAGAAGGTTTTTGGTTTACTAAACAATGTTGTTTAATTTGAGACCCCCATTCAAGTGACCATACATGGGGCACAAGATTAAGCTCTATTTAGGAGGCACTCCAGCCTAAAGAGGTTAAGCTCAACAGGGTTTTTGGGAGTACAACTTGGTTCATATGACACATCAACACTCGTAATCTTAGGTTTTCCCTTAAGATTCACATTTGTATACTGGTCGGGGGTAGCTTGGCTTTAGCTCCATTTCTAGTTTGAGTCGCGTTGGGGTGATGAAATCCCTAGGCATGCCCAATTTTCTAGAGGCAATAATCATTTCTCTTACACCCAGGATCACATTACTGCGCAAGGGGAGAGGATACTTCGATTATTGCATCAAGATCTATCCATCAATAAAGATGTTTTTGCCTCATCCAACAAGGCATTGACCAATGATCATGTTGAAAATGTCTCTACATTACCTAATGGGTTAGAGGGCATATCTCAGGAATTTATTCTAAAGCATGATAAATATCTCTCACCAAAGTTTAGCAATGGTCCTTTCTAAGACATATTGACATCCTTCGACCTCATGATTGCCGATATTGAAGGAATCTTCAACTCAACACATGATCCCAATTCACTCAAAGATCAAGAGGACATTGAGCTACTTCCTATGCCTAATAAATATATCCATGAACCCTTTATAAGCAATCCATCCTTTGAAATTGACCCATGTCAAGAACTTGATCCAAGGCATGTCGAAAGCAATTCCGAAATCATTCAAGATCAAGAATTCATATCTCCAAGATACTACAATAATCTAATGGAAACTCTCCTATCTATGCAAGATGATGATATCCATGTAGCACATACTTCTCCATCTACCCATGAGATGCTTTCTATGGATGGACACCTAGATGATCTTCATTCAAAATAGGATTCTTTTACTCTTGACATTATTACACAAAAAGAGCAGGTTATTGAGTTGACAACATCAAGATCAAACATATCCCAAATTCAAAATGAGGACATCATGTATGAAGATATCCAATAGTATCCACTCAAGGAAACAAGTCAGACAAAATAATATAATTCAGAGTTAGCAGAGCAACAAATTGAAACAACATCACCTATGGTGGTCATTTATCAAAGAATGCACTCTAAACAAGAACTCTCAGAACAAGCAGAATCAAAGCATGAAGGTACTACTACCACCATACTGGGGGAAACTTCATCTCAATCAAATGTCAACATAGGGAGCATTAAGAGTCCTTATGATGAAACTAGTGTTAATACTACAACTAGCCATGTCACGAATCTTCATCCACCCATCACCCCATCCATAAATTGGGACCAACTTCGAAGAAAAGATTTGAATCAAAGTATGAAGAACATTATCAAAGAAAAAGGAGCTAAGAAGCATAATGGACAAATCAAATACACATGGATACTAAAATATACAAAGAAAGATCATCCCTATCAAACTCCATCAGTCAAAGAAACTATGAGGCAAAATAAAAAAAGGAAAAGTATCCATCAAAGATGTCCACAAAAGAAAAAGTAGGTTTTTCAAGCAATGTATAAAGTGTATCAAGCAGTTGGTCCTAATTCCATGCACACTTATATATCAACCCATCATTGCTCATCTTCCCAAGTTTGGAGAATCAAAGGTTCCAAACTATCAACCAATCCATCTTCTATCCCTAACCACAATCCATCCATGCCCCCACGCATGATATTCAATTCTCAAATTGACCATGTATTGGTAATGACCCTTTATCATAAGGATTGTGAAGGTACCCTATCGTGATGTGCGCACAAAGACAAAGTTAACTCCGGTATCAATGAAGCAGATCAAGAATTTCAAAAGTTGTATTAATGTGCACATATCTTAGCAAAGAAACTTCTTCAAGCATGATATCAATGGAACATTATGACAGGGGCATCTACATCAGCAACACCTTGTGATTCAACATGAGCTTAAAATCTTTCAGAAAAATATAAAAAAAATTAAAAAATATGAAAATCCAAAAAAATCAAAAAAAGGATTGAAAACAGTAAAGATAAAAAAATTGTCCTCTAGTGAAAATCGCATGGGCAGAGCTTTGGGCAAGACCATGATGAAAACCTGGTAAATAGGCGTCATGTGTATAATCAAGCATCTACGTGTGTGACTTTAGGTGAAATCATCTCATCCCATCCATAATAAATCCAATATTTCATCCATCTATCCTTGGTCCTTATCATCCCGACCCTAGCTCATCAACCCTTCCATCCATATTAGGGTCCCACATTTCTCCATTTCCTATTCTTCAAGAACAACAAAGGCACACATCCTTGATCCACTTTCAAAATTCTTCCTTCATTAACTCATCCATCATACCTCCATATCATTCATCTCAATACACTCCTTCCATTTCTTTTGGAAGCAATTTGGGTGCCAAATGTCAAAAGCTTCAATATAAAACTCCACATGTATCAAATGATCAACATGTCTCCTCGAAGAGTAATGCAAAAATAAAAGAAAATTTGATCCAAAAATCAAAAGAAAATTTCAGAAGGTCACAAAGGCCCATCAAAGCAAAAGAAAAATTCAAAAGGCCACAAAGGCCCATCAATTCAAAAGAAAAATTTCAAAGACCGCAAAGGTCCATAAATCAAAGAGAAAAATCTCAAAGGACACAAAGGCCCTTAAAGCAAATATCAAAATGAAAAGTCATGTGGATTACTAAAAGTCTCATAGAAGCAATAAAATCAAACATTCAAAAAAATATATATATATTCAAAATCCAAAAACATTCATAAAATCTTAGAAAAACCCAAAACATTCAAAAAATCAAATATCAAAACATTTGTAAAATCTTGATAATACCAAAAACAGCCTCAAAACATTTCAAAAACATCAAAAACATCTAAATATTTGAAAAAATCCATCTGTCTCATCTCGCTTTCACTCGAAATAATCAATCATCCATAATAAACTGATCGTCACCTTCATCCTTTGGCAAGACAAACAAAAACAATCACAGTATTCAAACACAAAATTAAAATCGAAGCAACAAACTTTTAAACGCAAAATCAAACTCTTGATCATTTTCAAACATGTCAATCAACCTTATATCAATAACCTATCAATCAACTTATCAACCCATCATCATCCTATACAATGCATGTCCTAAGATATATCGTTCTGACAATGGGCATCATTTTGGATATCACTTTGGATTCTTATCCTATCAAAAGAAATCCCTTTGGCTAGAGATTTGAAGAACATTGGCTTGTTTGCATACTTGATCTTTTCTTTTGATTTTTCTTATTGCGCTCATTCCAAGAACCTCTCGATGATATTCAAATGAAGGATTTAGAGAGATAGGAATGGGGCAATGATCATTATCCTTTTGTCTGCTGTGCTTGTTGGACGTTCTTGTAAAATAACTTGGCGAATACTTTCTTTCTTAGATATGTATAGAGGATGTTTTAGACAGCTTGTTGACTATTGCATTGATTGGTTATACCTTTCTGTGTTTTGGTCTGAGATGTTTGAAACTTCTAAGGTGCATCCTAGCAAGGTTTTTGTATGTCAAGTGTGAACAAGAATACTCCTATCTATTTGTTGAGTCAAAGTCCATCACACTAAGTACCACACGATCCTGGTCCTTTACACATTGATGCATCGTACTTATGCGCATTATCAAACATAAGGTAAGTGACCCTTTGAAAATACCAATCCTTGATAAGTAAATTATCCATTTCTCATCATCATCTGTCATCATCATCATTTCTCATAAAGTTGGCTTGTTGGATTCTCTTGTCATCATCTCATTTCTTCTTTCTCCATGCTAACATAACATCATCAATGCATCCATCATGCATCCATCCTGCATCCACAAACCATTATCATTTTTCACATCATCTCACATGCATTTTCATCGTCACAATATAGATATGTTAGTCTAAGCATCTCATAAAATCATACATTGGCATAATCATATCATATCACATCATCCATCTCATCCATCTCACATGCATCATATCATCATTTAAGTTGTTTAAGATAATATAGATTGGTTATTCTAAGCATCTTAAAATCATTTCATTTGCATCATCATCCATAACCATCCATTTTGAACCTCTTTATCATGAGATCGATCATCAAATTGAATATTTTCACTTGATCTCTCGAGGGGGCAATGTACTAGTGTACTTCTTTCTGCTGGGGCAACTAAAAAAAAAAATTAGAATTTTTTTGAATTTTGATCATGGAAAGTTTATTCTTTGAACCAACGCAACAAGTACATTGCTTCAAAGAGGGGAAAAATGTAGACACGCAAAATATGCATACATGTCAATCCAATAGTTTAATCAAATAACGTTAATTTAATCAAATCTAACATTTCATCCTTCAAATTAAATAAATCCACTTCATCATCACCTCATTTAAATAAATCAATCAAATCCTAACATTTCATTAATTAACCTTTATCTTGCATCATCCTTTAATTAAATAAACCAAACTTTATTTAATTAAAATCCTAAAAACACCTTCCATCCCTTTTTGATTTAAATAAATCAAAATATTTAAGTCAAATGGGTCAAAACCCCTACACATCATCTAAGCTAATCTAATCCTAATTAGCCTAATCTAACCACCCATCACATCCTCTAATTTTTTCCACTTGCACCAATAAATCATTTTAACTCATTTATAAATTCATCATTTTTATTTCAACTTGGCATAAAAAAATGGAATATGAAAACAAGTTGACTTGTCCCCACTCAACATTTATAACATTTATTTATTTCATGTCCCCCACTTAACATTTATAACATTTATTTGCAACCACTTATTTATTTCATGTCCTCCACTCAACATTTATAACATTTATTTGCAACTTCTTTATTTCATGTCCCCCACTCAACATTTATAACATTTATTTATTTCATGTCCCCCACTCAATATTTATAACATTTATTTGCAACAACTTCTTTATTTCATGTCCTCCACTCAACATTTATAACATTTATTTATTTCATGTCCCCCACTCAAGATTATAACATTTATTTGCAACTTCTTTATTTCATGTCCCCCACTCAACATTTATAACATTTATTTGCAACAACTTCTTTATTCCATGTCCCCCACTCTAGATTTTTTAACATTTATTTCAACTTCTTTATTTCATGTCCCCCACTCAACATTTTTTAACATTTATTTCAACTTATGACAAGTGGCTCAATTTGATTGGCTAAATTATTATCCCACATTGATTTATTTTGAGCTCTTTTCCAATTTGAAAATCTATAAATAAAAGGCTTATTCTTCAACAAGATCATCCACAACTTATGCAAAGTTACTCTCTTCATATTGAGAGCTAATTTTTTTCATCTTCATAATATCTTTATATCAATCTCATCATTGAGCTTAGCAAAGCATCTACAACTAATGCAAAGTTACTCTCTTCACATTGAGAGCTAATTTTGTCCATCATCATTTGCAACATCAAGCTTGTCAAGGGTTGGGAAAGGGCTACTTTTCACATCAAAGTAGCACCAACCCAATATGGGATAGATATACTTCATGTTTTTCTATAGATTTTTTTGTTATCTTGTTATTTATGATATTTTAAAAAGCATGTTAGATTATCTCAAATGGATGTTGAAAGTTTGTTTTGTTTAAAAACACTAACCATGCATGTGTATGTTAGTCTTTTAACCATTTGCAGATTTTGACGTCTGCAAGTATAATCTTACATCTTAGTATAGTATGCATTTTAGTTTAAATCTCATTCTCTAGTAGTACATTTTGTTGAGGTTGGCATACTAAATTTGAGAGCAACTCGAATCAATGAAACGCTAGAGATAAGAAGCAATAAAATGACTTTGAAGAAGTTGCACTAAGAGTTTGTTTATTTCTTTAAGCTTCTTTGATATAAAGTTTTATTAAATGTGTTTTTGAATTTATTATGATAGGCATATTTTCATACACACAAGTGGATATGAAAGTGTGCATGGAATTAGGACCAACTACTTCATATACTTTGTACGTCGCTTGAAAAGCCTGCTTTTGCTTTTGCAGACATCCTTGATGGATATTTTTCCCTCTTGTATTTTGCCCCATAGTTTCTTTGACTAATGGAGTTTGATAGGGATAATTTTTCTTTGCATATTTTAGTATCCATGCGTATTTGATTTGTCCATTATGCTTCTCAGCTTCTTTTGATTTGATAGCATTCTTTGTGCTTTGATTCAAATCTTTCTTTTGATGTTGGTCTCAATTCATGGATGGGGTGATGGGTGGATGAAGATTCATGAGGTGGCTAGTTGTAGTATTGGCATTAATTTCATCATAAGGATTCTTCATGCTTCCTATGTTGACATTGCTTGAGATGAAGTTGCCCCTAGTATTGTGGAAGTAGTACCTTCATGCTTTGATTCTGCTTGTTCTAAGAGCTTCTGTTTAGAATGCATTCTCTGATAACTGACCATTGCAGATGATGTTATTTCCATTTGTTGCTCCTCTGATTCTAAAATATCTTGTTCTGTCTAACCTGCTTCCTTGAGTGGATAATGTTGGATATCTTCATACATGATGTCTTCAGTCTGGATTTTGGATATCTCTGATCCTGATGTTGACAACTCTGTTTAGCTATAGGATTCAATAACCCGCTCTTTTTGTGTAATAATATCAGGAGTAAAGGAATCTTGTTCTGAATGAAGATCATTTACGTGTCCATTCACAGGAAGCATCGCATGGGTAGATGGAGGAGAATGTGCTATATGGATGTGATCATCATTTGTGACATCTTGCATAGATAGGAGAGTGTCTATTACATCATTGTAGTATCTTGGAGATATGAATTCTTGATCTTGATTAATTTTGGACTTGCTTTCAACATGCTTTGGATCAAGTTCTTGACATGGGTTAGTTTCAAAGATGGATTGTTTATAAAGGGTTCTTGAACATCATCATTAGGCATGGCAAGTGGTTCAATATCCTCTTGATATTTGATTGAATTTGGATCAAGTGTCGAGTTGAGGATTCATTCTGTATCTGTAACCATGAGGTCAAAGGGGGTCAACATGTCTTGGAAAGGACCATTGCTAAACCTTTGTGAAAGATTTTGATCATGCTTTGGAATAAATTCTTGAGATATGTCCTCTAACTCATAAGGCAATGTAGAGACATTTCCAATATGATCATTGGTCGATGGATTGTGCATTATATTGATAGGATCAAATAATCTCAATACTCCTTGAAATAGATCACTAAAAAGTGGTTCTTTATGTATGGTGAGTTGATCATCGGGTGGGGTAATAACATCTTCAATATGCTCCTTAATTGAGAGATCTTGAACATTGTTTTCAACAATTGTGGCAAAGAGATTGTGAATGCCTTCAACCATAGGGTCAAGTGATGTTGACATTTCTTGAATTGGATCATCGTCGAGTATTGTTGGTGGATTTTGATCATGATTCAAAAGTGACTCTTGACCTATGTTGATTTGATCTTTGGACGAGATAGAAACATCTTCAATGTGCTCTTTGATGGATAGATCTTGATCATTGCTTTCAACAATTATGGTGGGGATATTGTCAATGCTATTGCCAGTGGTTGAATGTTCATCATTATCCCCAATAGTTATCATTTTTCGTGCTTGTGCTTGTATTTTTTGGGTAGCTTGAGAGGCTTGGGAAGCTTAAGAGGCTTGTTGCACTTGTTGTGTGGCTAGATATTGTTCGATGGCCTTTTGGTAGGCCTGGTGAGCTTTTAGCGTAATGTATATTGTCTTGTTGTGTTTGGTTTTGGTGGTAGTGGCGGTGGATTTGGAATTGTGTTGGATGTAGTGACAAGTCATTGAGATACGTTTGGATTGATCGTGAGGGTTTGAGATATGATGGGTGTGATAGGGGTGATTGGAGTGATCGAGGTGATAGGTCCTTGGGAGACCATATTTTGATTTCTTAGGATTGATGTTGTCATTTGATTATATACCATCTATTGGTGCGATGTCGATGGTATATTCAAAGGATTTGATGTGATGGATTGATTGGTGTTAGGTGGATTGATTTGGATGGAGTGATTGGTGCTAGGTAAAGGGGGAAGCCCTAAACCAAGGAATGATGTTGATATGGGTAATGGTGGTGGAGATGTCTCTTGGCTCAATGACTCAACTATTTTGGTAAGTGTAGCAATTTGATCTCGACAAATTTGATCTTCATTTTGTTCTTGATATAGTTGATTTGGTTTAAGCAGATTTGGGATGTACACTTGTGGTATTTTCATGGGATCATGGACAAATTGATTCTAGACAATGTTCTTATTTGGCATGATAGGTTGAAATTGACCATTGTTGATGTTGGGAATCACATTTCCTTGATTTAGGTAACTTTGATTTTGCATGGTGTCACCTTGACTTGGATTAAGGCATGGAGTTATTAACATCTTGTTTAGACTTTGAACAACGTTTGTATGATTTGCAAACATATTTATCCCAAAGTTTGTTGGATTCATGTTTGGAAAACTTGTACTTGGTACATTCTCATTTGGCATGTAGGGATTTGGTGGAATGACGTTGTTTGTTTGAAGGCTCATGCATTGATTGTTTGGTTGATAGACTTGTAGGTTTGGACTTGGATTTAAATCTACCATTGGAAAAGGTGTCCCAAACTTCAATTTGGGCATACTCACATTTGTTATACTATTGAAATTTGTCGAATGTAATGATCCCATGTACAGTTTGTATAAATGTGAGTGTTGATAACCAATCGGCGTTGTAAGGCTTTGATAGTTTGGTTGACTTGGATTACTCATGATGTATGGATCAAGTTTATATTCCATGTTCATCTTGTGTTTTGACCTTGTTGTAAAAGTGACCTCTAAGGTTCTTAGGACTAATAATGAGATGAAGGATGAAAGGGGTAAATGATATGGGTGTTTGAACATTGAGGGACTTTGGATCAATGCTAGACTTAGGGTTTGATTTTGATTAGTTTGATTGGATAATGAACTTGTAAACCCTAAGATGTTGGATGTGATCTTAGGATCAATTTGTTCAAAGGATTGCTAATTCAATTAAATGTATGAGAAAGGATGCATTCCCATACACCTAACTAAACAAGGTGATTTTGATATTGATGATTTAAGGATGTACCTAAGTCTAGCTAATGATGTTTCTAAAGTTCTAAAGTCGTTTGGTGGGATGAAGATGACAAATGTTTGGAATGGATGAAGTGTTTGATTTGATCCTAAATGAACCTAGGAAGGACTTGTTTACTAGACCAAGATAGTGAAGAACATGCCTTTCTCTAAGAGTAATTCAAAATCAAAAGACCAATGTTTGCATGAAAACCATATGACCAAAAGATGCCAAGCACATGTGTGGCGTCTAATTGATTTAATCTTTGCTTAATGGATTCTTTTTACCACAAACACACTTTTGATTAGATTTTGAATCTAGATGTCTAATGTCTCAACTTTCCCCTTATCCTGCAAAGTGTATTATGCAGAAACCAAGGAAATTTGAGGCAAGAGTTACCTATTGTTGACCTTAGTAGGAGCAAATTGAGATGAAATCCAAATTCTTAGAAGCCTCTAAGGATACGAATCCCAAGGGCAAGCAATAATATGTGAATTTGTTCAAGGATATTTGCTTCTCCTAAAAGGTTTGAGATTTGATGATCATGTTGAATGTTGGTTTTCCAATGTTTTTGATCAAAGCACTGTGTTTTCAAACTGACTCACAAGCAATATAACATCCTAGCTCAATTGGTACATTTTTTTAGTGGGCTTGCCTCATGCCCTTCGTAGAAGAAGAGATGATTTTACATGCAACTAAGGAAAGAGTATAAAGGTATGTTAAGAATGAAGTATTAACCTCTATACTTTAACCAAGATTGGACATGGCAAGTAACTTCTTGGAATCTAAGTTCCAATGCACCACTTTGATAAACTCAGTGAATGAGTTAATAGGCCACTACAAACAAGGGTTCTATTTCAGACTTTCCATTTGTGGAGATTGACCCATACAACAAGAGTCCCCTTTCAGATCCATCTTGTCAGAATCAACCGCGTGATATTGGCGTTTACTCCAATACCCACATTTATATCCCGATTGGAAATACTCTTGGCTTTAGAGTGTTACCGGTTGATTCGTTCCCTTGGGTGAGTACTTTTTCCCCAAGGCAGGCCCTCTAAGATAAACAAAAGCAAGTAAAGACAAAATCCATAACTCAATTAATCTTTGATGGCAACAAAGAGAGAATATATGCGATAATGCCCCTACTCACACTTGCACAAGATCTTGTTCAATTTTTAAACCCAAATCGAAGTGTGGAGGTGATTGTTTTATCTCACCCTAAAGTCATGAACAAGGCCTTTTGATTCTCAAGATCACTATAAAGTGCAAGAGAAGTGCATACGTCCTTTTTCAATGCCTTTAGTTTAAGTAAGCTTTCATGAAAAACAAAGTTGCACTTGTTCTTTTTAAATCCACAAAGAAAAATGTGAGTTCTTTTTAATCACCAAAAGATGAGTGAGAGATACTTTGTTCAATTGTTAATCCAAGAAACAAAATCTAGTAAGTGGCATTCCTAATGTTCATTTTAGCCTTTGCAAGAAGAAATTGAAAGATTCTTTTAAAACCCAAATGAAAATTAGTGTCCTAAGAAAGAAAAGATAACAATTTATTAAAGAAGTGTTTAAGCAAACAAAGTGTTTAAAAACACTTTGATCTTTCAAAATATCATCCTCATGCTTCGTTTTCCTTCATTTTCCTTCCTCACTTTTCTCTGTTCTCCTTCATTTTCACCTTCCCTTTCCTTTTGTTTCCCTTGTTCTCCTTCATTTTCACCTTCCCTTTCCTTTTGTTTCCCTTGTTACCCTCCTAGCACCATTATGTGGATGCTAAAATCTGCATAATGTTAGTCTTTGACAAGCATTATTATTGAAGTCAAATAAAACATAGAAAATCTAGTATCCCTATGAAATATTGTATCATGTTAGATATGCTAAATAAGATATTAAAACAACAAGAAAAACTAAATGAGCATATAAACAACATGAATCAAACTTTATTTCATAGTGGATTGGTGCTTCTATGGAAAGAAGCCCTTTCCCAATCCTTGCTTAAGCTCCATGCTATGAAAATGATATGAAAATGCTATGAGAATGGAGTGGACAAAATCAGCTCTCAATGTGAAGAGAGTGACTTTGCATAAGATTTGTGGATGATCTTGTTGAAGAATAAGCCCTTTATTTATAGATTTTCAAGTTGGAAGAGAGTTCAAAATAGATCAATTTGGGATAATGATTTAGCCAATCAAATGGTGCCACTTGTCAACTTGTCATAGGTTGAGGAATGAACACACTTTGGTCAATGTGCCAAAGAGAGGGAGATTTCAAATTTGAAATTGTGAAATAAATGTTAAAAAATGTTGAGTGGGGGACATGAAATAAAGAAGTTGTTGCAAATAAATGTTATAAATGTTGAGTGGGGGACATGAAATAAATAAATGTTATAAATGTTGAGAATGTTATAAATGTTGAGTGGGGACATGAAATAAAAAAGTTGTTGCAATGTTGGAAGGGACAAGTCAACTTGTCTTCATATTCCATTTTTTATGCCAAGTTGAAAGAAAATGATGAATTTATAAATGAGTTAAAATGATTTATTAGTGCAAGTGGGAAAAACTAGAGGATTTGATGGGTGGTTAGATTAGGCTAATTAGGATTAGATTAGCTTAGATGATGTTTAGGGGTTTTGACCCATTTGACTTAAATATTTTGATTTATTAAAATCAAAAAGGGATGGAAGGTGTTTTTAGGATTTTAATTAAATAAAGTTTGGTTTATTTAATTAAAGGATGATGCAAGATAAAGGTTAATTAATGAAATGTTAGGATTTGATTGATTTATTTAAATGAGGTAATGATGAAGTGGATTTATTTCATTTTAAATTAATGACCTTAGGAGATTGAATTTAATGAGTTTAATTTACCTGATGAATGGATGAATGTGAACTTATTTAATGATTGAATGAATATGAATTAATTAAGAGCACGATGCTAATTTTGCATGTCTACAAATAGTATAGGGTGTGATCTTCTCATTGAATCTGGTAATGCAAGGTACGATGATCGGTTGATTGATCTTGCTGATGAATGCCTTCTTTCTGTTTGTGGTTTCCCTTCTAGCCTTAGGTATACAACATGTTGATGGATCCCACTACACATACATAGCCCTTTCTCAAGCGATTCTTTGCTCATGCTTGTTGCCTTTCCCATTGCTCCAGCTACCTATGCTTATGCCTTCCTAGACTCTGCTAGTCATTTTGACCAGTACTGCCCCCTTTCCTGAGGCGGGTGGGAGGGTCCCTCTTCCCCTATAGTGTGGGTGGGGGGTGGAAGTTGTTGTTGGGGTTGGGAATTCACCATAGTTGTCCATACTGTCAACATTTTATACGTAACATACCTACTCTACCGTGGTTTATCACAACTATAGTAGTGAGTGCGGATCAAGCTGATCTGACATCACGAAGCTAGGGTGGGTGGGAGACAATGAGTACTAAATCACTTTCTTGTTTAGTTGACCATACTATCAACATTCTATACGTAACATACCTACTCTACCGTGGTTTATCACAACTATAGTAGTGAGTGCGGATCAAGTTGATCTGACATCACGAAGCTAGGGTGGGTGGGAGACAAGGAGTACTAAATCACTTTCTTGTTTAGTTGACCCTCTGTACCCAACTATAGTTAAGTTGAGGAGGTTTGTTATGTATATAATCCAAGTCCCCCCACCCTTCTGTTTTCCAAAGAACTAGTGCAGCCCCCCCTCTTTATAAACTAGAAACAAAGGGTCCAATCCCCATAGAATTGTAGGGCCCATAGAATTGTAGGGCTCTCAACTAGGGACTAGAGCCATAATCCATATAGCTGGGCTCGACTGAGGATGAAGAATGAGCCTACCTATCCTGTAGATGCTCTGATCAGAAATAAGGGAAGGATGTCAGACTGAAGGATGCCATAGACTATGACTATATAGTATAGACTAGATGCCAAAGACTATAGACTGTAACTCAATGCTCTGCCAGATTGATGTTATTCCAGAGACTATATACAGACCATAACTTGATGCTTTCCCAGAACTAAGCTATGGATAGTAGGGACCCCCACTCGAAGCGGTCGAGTGATACAACATTGAACCTGCACTTGCTAAACCATCTCCGATACAAAGAACCAAGGACAAATGGGAACTATACTATACTATAGAGGCTGGATCTAGGGGATCGAATAATATTGGAGAGAGCCTTCTGCTTTAGCCTGACCCACTATTTGATATCTCCTTTCGTCCTGCCTCCTCAATCCATATTCGTTAGTGAAAGAGTTCGATTGGAAAAGAAAGTGGAGATGTAGCAGGGCTTCCAATAGAAGCAATTGATTGTGGGAAAAAAGAGAATAGTAGTGATGGAGGGGAGGAGTCAACCTGGGCAAAGACGTAGGGCCCCCAACTATATCCAGTGGAGAGCCCGTGTGGGGATGGGTGGGGGGTATAGTTCCCCCAGATAGATGGGCTCAATCATATTGATTATCAACCTACCTTGTCGATAAACAAATGGAATTTTTGCCTCCTGCGAGAAGCAAAGGTCCTCTCAAAGCAGAGGTGCTAAACTACTATATCAGATCAGTCCTTTCCAACTCTAGCAAATGGAAGACTAGATAGATGGGAGGTGGTCAGAGGTGTCGGATGGAGGAGTTGAACCCTAGATGAGGCTAGGTAGAATTAGAAGTGGGAGGGTCGGGTTTCTTCCTTCTCCTGCCTGAACAATCCAAAGACTAGAACTGTTGCCTCCTATTGTTTGTCCTCCAACAATAATAGTCTCTATTATCCACCCGCCTCTGCTAGGAGGGAATAGAACTACAATATCCCCATTCACTTTCTTCGGTCCATCCGATTCGAAGGAAGTAAGTCCCTATCTCTTCCCACCCACCGGGATAAACTATCTATTCATTCTATTGATTCGTTGGAGCACTAGCTCACTAGCGAGTTGTTGTGTCCAAGGCCTAGGACCAATCACAATAACTACTAATTTCCTCGGGGCTCACCAGTGGCTAAAGATCTTGGAAGTTCCCCGGGCTAATTAGGAAATTCTGATTGACATCCTATTATTAAAGTGAGAACTTAAGCACCATTCTTCTATTCTACCGTGTACTAATGCAATTGGTCAACCTTTATCCATCTTCCTCTCCTGACCTAGAAGAGAAAATGCTTGGAGTTTCCATAGAATTATAGGAAAATGGGGAAGGGATTGATCTTCAGATCCATACATAATGGTTGGTTACCAACCCCTCTTGATGCCCTACTTTATAATGGGTTGATCTAGTCCTATTGCTAACCCCCCTCCTTCGTAAGTCTAGGTTTAGAACGGTGGTACAATGGAAGGTTGTTGCTCTGAGTAGTAGACCCACCCCAATTAATTAGCCTGCTAGAGTAATATAATAACCCTTTTATTCCCTATGAATGCACACCCGCCACTAGTCAACTTGAAGCTCGCCCCCGACTCCAAATAGAATGGTCGTTCTATCAATAAATCCCCTCTCGGCCATCGAGGAATGATCTTCCAGAGGGAGAACAAATTTCTTGGAAGAAGTCTTCGAAAATAGGCCCTCTCTCCATATTGGTGGGAGCACTTGACCAATTCAAGAAGGCCCTACTCTATAATGTGGTGGCTGGTCATATATGTTGGGTTGTAGTATGATTGATGTTTCTCTTTTCCTGTGAACAAAAGAGCAGTAGCTAGAGATATATATAACAAAATATTATTTATATTAAATAACGGGAGCAAAGCAAATTTTCATATATATATATATATATATATCTCCAAGCCGATTATAATTCAATAGATAAATCAACTTCAATCCCCTTTCAAAACAAAATAGAGAGCTGACCTCTTTGAAAATATAGAGGGGCGGGGCCAAGATTTGATATAAAAACATTTCAAACTACTACATCATAACTACTACATCCTGTACGCATCTGAAATAAAGGTAAACTACTACATCCTGCACACAACTAAAATAAAGGTAAAGGTTGGCCCGGAGATTGGAAAGAGGATAAGGAAGAAGTTGTTGCTAATCAACCCTCGTGCGTGAAGGTGACAACCTGAATAATTAGTGCTCACTGCTCTTCATGCAACACTCTCTCCCTATTTTTGAGAGAGCGTAGATTTTGCTATAGAGTCAGGATACGCTTTCTTATAATATCTAGTTCAATAGGAGGCAAATGCTCCCAAAATGCAGCCAGAAGTCACCTACATCCACGTAGATCATTCTCCACATGTGGGATCTCCTGTCCAACAATGAAAACCTACTAATAACATCCTCTATGATTAACTAAGCAGGGTTGCGATGGAGACTACTTGATTAACTAACTAAGCATAATTCAACCACCCCCTTTTCTATATACTCCAACTCCTTTTGTCAACTCAACTTTTGAAATGCCTTTGAAAATAGAGAGCTAAATGAACCTCTATTTATAGGCATTTTTGGGCCTTGGGACTGATAAGTCATGAGGGTGAGGTGGTACTCAAAGAGTAAAATGGACCCATGACATGTCGAGAAACATGAGTACTTTGGTTTGCCAAATCGTTTGCCAGATTCAGTTCGATTCAATTCAATAGGATCACCAGTGATGTATAGTTGCTAGTACTCTTCATTGAATCGCGTGGGGGCCAGATCTGTGGCATGTTGAATTCCAATAACCCAATCGTGAATCTAAATCAGAGTAAGGGACAATTATTCTTCATTGTGATGGTGATGCAACCTAACCTTTAGGTACTTGGTTTTCCCTCACACCAAAGGGAGTAAAAGAAGAATCAAATTCATGAATCTGACAACCAGCCCATATAATTTTAGGTGAGTCGAGGACAACCTAACCTTTAGTTTAGGTACTTGGTTTTCTAACCATATCGGATTAGGAAGATGATGTTACGTAGATAATACATTACATGATACCAGTACCATCAGCCTAATGTTGATCACGTTTAAAGGGCGGGTTAACCTACTCAATTGTATATCATTGGGCCAAAAGATATATATACCGTCAACCCTACCCTATTTATGTCAAGTGCCTACCCCACTTGATACTCTTTGTAACGTAACTAGAATTCAATTCTTGAGAGATGAAAAAGTAAGTCAATCATGTTGTTCGGTGAGCCTAGTGATAGGAGCCAGCTCAGTTCGGAGGTTGGAAAGGAAAGTTTTGATTTGAAAAAGGGGGTAAGGGACTATTGGAAAGTGTTGAAAATGAATCAATTCTTATCGTTAATTTGCGATAGTGGTTAACCGATTCTATAAGTAACATGTTTCCTAGCAAACTATGCTATAAAACTGGTCATGAAATGGCCCTTTAGATTGGTAGGGGGTCAAAGGGTGATTTGGATCAGCTGGTCCTACCCCCGACCTATGTGAGAAATCTTTTAAGGGGGGTATATCACGTATATATATTTTTAGAATCTTTCGAACCTACAATTAATTAATTAGGCCTACAGAGGTAGATTAATGCTTATTCCCCCTAAAATTCTATGGGCAATTCTAGAACTATTTTAGATTGCAAGCCCCTACTATCGGTTGGAAAGGATAAAGAGTTGCATGTGGAGGTAAGGGACACTTTCGGCCCATTATTCTAGGTATGGAGAGTTTGGATAGGGCATGATGGAGGAGTCGGGGAGTATTCATCTCCGCCCCTCTAAGAGTATTTAATTCAAAAGTAGTGGGGACATGTGACAGTAAATATTTATTTAAAATTATTTAACTGGTGGGAAAATGGAAAGTGGGAAATTTAAATAAATAACTTTATTTAAATTTAGAAGAAAAGTCAATGAGATAATTAAATAATTAATGATAATTATTTAATTATGAAGAAGGTGAATAAAGTGGTCAATAATTAAATAAATTATGGGAATTTATTTAATCATAAGAAGACATTAGAATTTATTTAATCCAGAGGAAATAGTGGACAAATAATAATTAAATAAATTTAATAATTTATTTAATTATAGAGGGACATAAGAAATTAGTGATATATTTAAATAAAATTTATTTATTTAAGTAGTCAAGAGGAATAAAAGATATGAATTATTTAATTAATAGTTGAATTTAGACTATAGGACATAATTAAATATTTTGATTATGTCAAGAAGAAATATGGAGAAAATAAAGTTTGCAGGCATAGGTCAAATTTTATGTGTCTACATTTTTCCCCTCTTTTTCATAATGTAGTTTATCACATTGTAACAAAGAAAACAAGTCAAAAATATGCCCCAACGAAGGTACGGAGTACCTATGCTCCCTCAGGAAAATTTGCGAATTTTGGGTCGAAGCCGAAAAAATTTGGAAAGTGTCCCGATAAGTCAATTTCATGACCAAAAAAACAATGGTGCGATCAGTTTCAAATTTTGATGAGTTTAAGGCAGTCTACAGGGCGGTCAAACATGGTCAAATATGCATCCAATTTAAACCCTTCAGAAACCCTAATTTTCATCCTATAAATAGGCTTGGTTTGGGTAAAAAGGTAATTCATCTTCACTTTTTCCTTTAGAAGATTCAAAGCTAAAAGCGAGAGGAGACTACACAAAGATGGTGATTTTGTAGGCAGATCATCACAGATTTTGAGTGCAGACCTAAAAATGGCCAGAGGGCGCAGAGTACCCTATACCCACTTTGTCATTTCATCATTTTTCATGCTTTTGGGGTGTCAAAGTTAGGGTTGCAGATGCGTCGTAATGCATCTGCGTTCATGAAAGATGCGCACGCATTCACGTTGTACGCATTTGATGCGTCATAACACAAATGCAAGTGATAGGGTAGGTTTAGGTTTAAAGTGGCACAAACGCGAGCTAGTGCAACACAAGTGCCAAAACACGATGCATGTGCCAGGTCGTGCAATGCAATCGCCATATTGCAACACAAACGCAGGATGATGCAACACAACTATAGTAAAGTGGCGCAATTGATGAGTGAAACAACACAATCGCTATAAAGAGATGCATCTGATAAGTCAAATGACATATTTTCCTGGTAAAGGTTTGCTTTTAGTTTTTTACAATATTTTCCAGATTTCTTTTTTTTTTAGTTTCATTAGGTTAGTGTTATTTTTGGGTTACTAATCTATTGTTTGCAACATGTGGCAAGCTAGAAGGAGATGCTAACCCTTGTTTGTTGATGATTTTATAACTCTTTTACAATCCTAAAGCAAACAAACAAACAATAAAAAACAACTTGCATTTACATTTCATAGTTTGAAATGAACATGCATTCACTCATTGGATTAAAATGAACACAACTTGCATTGAAACTCATCAAGGCTAAAATTTACATGCATTCTCATAGCATTGGTTTAAAAAGAACATTGCTTGCTTCACAATAACTTGGGTTTAAAATAAATGTGTGCTTGAAGTGTCTTGTGGTGTAGTGATAACTCTTTTTAGGGGTTGTTACTTTACCACCCACATATTTCGATTTGGGCATTAAAATAAAAAATCTTGTTTTCACTTTTGTGTAACCCTGATCTAATAACAAAAGTATCCTCTCCCCTTGTGCACTTGTGCGATCCTGGGTGTAAGAGAAATTGTTATTATCTCTAAAGGGCCTGCCTTGGTGGGAAAAAGTACTCATCCCAAGGGAACAACCCAAATCGGTAACAAGCTAAAGCCAAGCCACTTCCAGTCGGTATATAAAATGGATGCTTGAGGAAAGTTCAAGCTCATGAATGGTTATGTCGACAAGTGATTCCCTCATACCCGCGTGGTGTATGAAATCCTGTAAGAGCGTAACCTCTACAAGTTGGGAGTCCTCCTTAACAGAGCTAATCTTGTCATATGTATAGCCCACCCGAACAGATGCACTGACAAAAAACCCTTTGTGTAGTTGCCAAAATCCCTTTTCTGTTCATTGGTGCAAGAGGTCGGACCTCTGAAGCCACCCACATACTTGTGGTTCTTAGTAGAGATGAAGAGTTTGTCATGGGAGATTCATGAGAACTCAAAGCTTGGTTGACCCAAGAAGTGAGTGTAATGTAAGGGGGAGCCTGTGTGGCCAAGCTTCTAAGTCATCAGCTGAGAATAAGTGGAGCTGGTTTATCCAAATGGGAATCCATTAAATATAGTCCATGCCATCCATAGGGTTGTGCTTGTCTTCATTATGCTTGTTTTTAACATTCAAAGAAAAAATCATGTGTTTTCCAAGTGTTTTCTGAATCAATGAACACATAAACATCCTTCACAAATCTGGAAAAAACACATGCAAACTGAAACAATTTAAAAAATCTACCAAAATTGTAAGGAAACCATATATTGTTCCAAACTACAACGCAACTGATACTTTTTAACACGCATTTGTTGTCCTAAAACAAATTTGATATAACAAATAATGCATTTGACTATTCTGCAATGCATTTGAGACACATAACAATGTAATTGACCTGATGAACCGCATTTGCTTCTTGAAACAATGCATCTATTGAAACTACAACACATTTGAGACTCTGCAATGCAATTGGTACCTAAAACAGTGCATTTGCTTGTCATTTAGAAAAATCACTGTCACTATCCAAAATTCGAGACCAAACACTTTCAATATGTGTCTAAACATCTTCCTTCATCGATCTTTGTCCAAAAATGAGAAAAGGATTTTCTCAAATCACCCATCTTTGCACCTTTTAGTTTGCATATTAGCTTTCACCATACGTTTACAATTACAAATCTTAGTTGCATCTTAGGATTCACCATCATCTTTCAGCATAAAAAAACTCTTAGGTACTCATTTTGCAGACTTTAGAATAGGTAAACTCTCCATACCTTGTGAAACCTTTTCCTTCAAAAATAGATTGCCATTGGACTAAGTCAAAATCACCTTTTTGGTGTTTGTCCTTTTGTGTGAGATATCTCCAACTCATAAGTCTAGTTTGAAAACCTCACCTTGTCACTTTGTCATTTTACATAGTCCTACAAACAGTCCTTTGACAATTGAAATTGAGACATTGACTAAATTTTGAATGGTTAGCAAACCTTTCCTAATAAGTCTACCAAAACTGATTGCACCTTAGAGTTTCCATATGCCTTGCATTTTACATTGTCATACCTTAAAACACTTTATTCTTACACCATTCATTTTATTCCTCATTATCACTTTTCATTTGACATCCCTTTTAGACAACATTGTCATTATTGCACTCCTTATTCTAAAAATCCAAAAAACATAGTGTCATATCATTTCCATACATAGATTTGGTAATCTTTCATCCTCCCTCATTTGAGCAAATCTTATATGGTTGAGACTAGACTACAAATAAAGAGAAGACAAATGGACCCCTTTGGACAAGACAACAACCCTTACAACTTTTCTAATGACATGAACTTAAACACAGACATGGGGACATCTTTCATCAACCCTTTCAATAATATAAACATTGCATCTTCCTCATGCAATCCCTTTGAACCATTCATATGTAGAGATGAAAACAAACAAGTGTTTGTGGAAGACTTAGAAGTTGTTGCCCAAAATCCTAAAGTGGCTTCCTTTGTGGAAGAATTGATCTTACAAGATTTTGACAGATATTTAGCCATGTTTCTAGACCAAGGAGCTAGGTTTCCACGAGGGTTCAATATCAACACCTTAAGAGCAACATCTCTTGATCATACTACACAAACTAGTCAACACCAATCAACACAACATAAGGAAAAAAATACCTCCATTGGTGCCACGATACAAAATGCCACTAACACCATTAAACACTACTTCCATTGGCACCACCACCACTCAAAACACAACCAACATAGTCAACACAACATCTATTGTGGGAACATCAACCATAGAACATGCCATATCACAATCAGTCCCACAACAAATATCAACAATTTCATCACAAATTGTTGGAGCTACATTTGGTGCTTCAACCAATACAATGGGGACAAATTCATCAAACCTTTTATTTGGATCTTCATCTAATGCTATGGGAAAAACATCGCCAAATCCTTTATTTGGGTCTTCAACTAACGCTATGGGAATGATCTCATCAAACACCTTTGGGAGAAACAAAAGACAAATTATGATTCAAGGACCTCAACCAAATGTCAACACTTCATCTTAAATCAATACCAACACCAATGTCCCCCAAAGGAAAAATAGAAATATCCCACATAGCCACATTTACCAATTTGGACAAGGAAACCAAGTAACACAACACATGACTCCATTTGGGCATCAAAACATTCAAGGGCAACAAATTCTACAAATACAATCTAACACCGTTGGGACACACATTCCTACATATGCATCACATATCCATACACAAAAACACATTCCCATTCAAAATGCTTAATACCAACAAACTCCAAATGTGCCATATGTTTCACAACATCATATTCCAAATCAAAGTATACCATCACAACAAGTGGGAACCCATGGGATACCCATTACCAGCATGTGTGATGCCACAAACAACCCTATAGTAGATGCCCTCACGGCTCAACTTGCTACTTTGCAAAAACAAGTGGAAAGCATGCAATTTTCCATCAAGAAGACCCACACATCCTATGACTTATGTCCATACCCATTTGACATGAGCCTACACATGCCACTATTCCCTCCAAGATATGTGGTGCCCAACTTTTCCAAATACAAAGTCAAGACTAATCCAATTGAACACATAAGAGAATTTACAACCAACTGTGCGGACGTTGCATACCAACATACTTATCTGATGAGACTCTTTCCTAGAAGTCTCATGGGTCTTGCACTTGAATGGTTCGCACAATTACCAAAAGGGATAAAGTAATGGGATGAATTAGCCAATAAATTTGTAGAAAATTATGCCTATAACATCCACACAAACATTGAAATTTCCACCTTATATAAGACTACTCAAGAAGACACTGGCGAGACATTCATTCCATTTTTCCAAAGATGGCGAGCTTTAGCAAGTCGATGTCCTATCGAGATACCAGAAAATGAAAAAGTAAACATGTTTGTTAAAATCTTGTTGGACCACTAAGATACGGTTTACAGGTCCATTGTTGCACCACTTTCATAGACCTCGTCGAAAAAGGGGTTCAACTTGAAAAGGCTCTAATTGCAAAAGGAGAACTCAAATATGGCAACAAGAACACAAACCCAAACCCACCTAATGACAAAAACAAATATTGGATAAAAAAAAACATATCACCAATGATGGCATTGTTGACGCTAAAGCAGTAAACGCGACAGGCCCTACAATCACCCTCAGAGGAACTCAGCCCCAAAACGCCCTTTTAACCACACCGACACCCACAACAAACACCATCTAGAACACTCAAGACCAAGGGAAACCACGAAAAACTAGGCAATTTCCAAAAAGACGCACATACACCCCCTTGGGTGAACCAATTGAAGTCATCCTCAAGAAACGCATCTAGTCAAGCATCATAACATTGCTAGAATCTAAACTGTATGACCCAGGGTAGTTCAAACCATCATGGTGGGATGATAATGTCATCTGCAATTATCATCGAATCCAAGGACATAAAACCTCAGCCTACAGAAAATTAAAAAATCTCATACACGACCTCATTGAAAATTGTGTCATTAAAGTCAAAGGTCAACAATTTGCTTCAAATCTGAACCGTACAATTCATCCCCCACTGCAGGATCATGGTTCAGGTAACCCCTCTACGTCAGGTCCACAAAATAACAATTGAGCCAATTACGCTCGCACTACCTTTGACTATTCCAGTGGACCCATAATTAACCATCTTCGAGCTGCTGATGAACACGTTAATACTATCACCATTAAGAAGACTTTGGAGTGTAATGTCATCACCCATCAAGGCAAGGTCACAATAGCTAGACCTCTTGCTAGATGGCCAAAGATCACAATACCTGGTCCCTCTACCAAATAGTCACAACCCCAAGGGAAATTTAATCTTATTGACCAATTGGGTAAAAATCCCACTCAAATCTCCATACTCGAGCTACTATGCATCTCACTTGCACAAAAATCCATACTTGATAAGGTCTTACAGGAATCTTTCATACCTAATGACATTGATGTCAACCACTTTGAATCCATGGTCAGATACTTAACTACTCCCCATCACATCACCTTTTCAGACCTAGATTATTCCTCACCTAAACCATCTCACAATGATGCACTGCATATTGAATTCTTCATCCATAAACACAAGGTTAGACGAGTCTTGGTAGATGGCCAAGCATGATTGAATATATACTCTCTAAAATTGGTCAAAGAACTAGGCTTCTCTAATGTGTGTGTGGATGCCACCAAAAGCATTGGGTAAAAATCCAGCTCAAATCTCCATACTCGAGCTACTATGCATCTCACTTGCACAGAAATCCATACTTGATAAGGTCTTATAGGAATCTTTTGTACCTAATGACATTGATGTCAACCACTTTGAAGCCATTGTTGGATACTTAACTACTCCCCATCACATCACCTTTTTGGACCTAGATTATTCCTCACCTAAACCATCTCACAATGATGCACTGCATATTGAAGTCTTCATCCATAAACACAAGGTTAGACGAGTCTTGGTAGATGGCGGAGCAGGATTGAATATATGCTCTCTAAAATTGGTCAAAGCACTAGGCTTCTCTGATGTGTGTGTGGATGCCACCAAAAGCATTGTCATAAAGGCATACAATGATGAGGAACACTCTTCTAAGGGCATTATCACACTTCCTATTTGGGTGGGGCCAGTAATCATTGATACAACATGTCATGTCCTAGATCTTGAACTACCTTACAACATCTTGCTTGATCGACCTTGGATCCATGCCTTAAAGGTCGTACCATCCACTAACCACCAATGCTTGAAGTTTCCTTTTAATGGCACCAAAATTATCATACCTGGAGATCTTGATCGCTTCGAGTATTGCACCAATTTGAGAGGTATTTTTGAACACCAAGTACCAATTAACCATGAAGCTTTGACATCCACTGCTTCCAAATACATTGATCCATCCACACTCACCAATCCATCCATATCCACTCCTTCAACTTCCCCCGTACCATCTCCTACCATCATACCAAGTGTCGACCCGCATATCAAGGTCCAGGACTAAGGTTGTAGAGAGTGCAAGTTGAACACGACCTATTGTATCACTAAAATAGCCAAGTCACCAAAAGCTTATGGTCGGCCTTGTTTCAAAATAGAGCCCAAAGAGATTTTTAAAGTTCCTCTGACAATGAATTTCACAAAATGGGGAGAACTGAACAAAGAGGACATTGAAGACATATCGGCTTGGATTTAGAAAGACCCAAAAGACCTGTCCCCATTACCAGTGCAACAATATGGCAAAGGCTATGAAATGATGAAGGCACAAGGCTATGATGGAACTAGTGGCCTTGGTAAAAATAAGATGGGAAGATGAGAGCCCATAATTCCTTCCGAAAGACCAAAATATCTGGGGTTAAGGTTTGAGCTAGTCAAAATTGATGATCCACATAGCCATGTACTTTCAGATGAGAGTGTGAATGTTTACGAATGTGTCGAGACAATTGAAGATTCCCTTATTGAGTCTAACTCTAGCGAGTGAGAATTTGGTTCTCAAAAATCCCTAAGCGACTATGACCTTGATGAAATGTTTCAAGAACCTAGTGATCCTTCCTTTAACGAAAGATTTAGACAAATGTTTAAGATTGGTCCATCATTGAATCTTTCTAATGAAAATCCTAAAATACCAAAGAAAAGAAAAAAATGGGTCAGAGCTTTTTGGCCTCGTGATGATGAAAAACCTACACCGACATTTGAGCCTATTCACCATGATTTTGAACTGCCATCTAAGCCTATTGACCATGATTCTAAACCGCCATCTAAGCCTATTGACCCTGATTCCAACCCATTTGTCCCCTATTTTGACCAAGAGTCCAATTCTTTTGAACCTAATGAAGACGATGATTGGGCAAAATCGAAATTGTCTTTACCCTTTCAGCCTCCGTTTGCATTTTTTCTGCATCCTCCCCACTTTTCGCCAATACTGATGATGGTATCTCCCTTGTATACATTTAGAATCACCATCTTTTTGCATTCTCCTCTCACTCTAAGTTTTGAATCTCCTAAAGGAAAAAGTGAATATGAATTACCTTTTTACCCAAATCAAGCCTATTTATAGGAAGAAAATTAGGGTTTCTTGAAGGGATTATAACTGGATGAAAATTAAGGGTTTCTTTCAACCTTGTTCATTAAGAAACTATTGGCTTTGTTTTTTGGTTTGATCATCTTACAGTCTTCATCTTTGCGGAATGGTAGTCTGTAGATAAATTTTCTTTTCATTTTATTAAGATCTTTGCTAAAAAGATCTGGCTCAAACAACTTTCTTACTTTTGCAAGTTTTGTCTCATGATTTTTCATTTTCTAAGTAATCCAAGAATATTCTTGGGCTTCCTGTTTTGATAGATTTCAGGAACTTAGACTTTAGTGCAAATGGAAGTAGAAGCTTCAAAATTTTGTAGAAGAATGAATTTGTTACCTATCCCTTTGAACTACACTTAGTTATGTTTAAAAGTGAATGGGGACCAAGCTTTCATAGTTGGCATTCCAATTTCCATGTCACAATCTAGGATCTCAATTTGAACAAACCTGAAGTGATGGAATGTTTCATTTGGAAATTTTATGGCTGCCCATGCGCTCCAATGTGACAATTCGTCATGTCCTCCAAAGTTAATTATGGTTTTGTAAGGGGTCCATTGATGCTTGGGAAACAATTGTACCTTGCAATATTCAGGTTAGCACCAATGTCTAACATGCAGATTAAATGATAGCTTTTAATACCTTTGAATGTGATGGTGAATTCACATACAGGGCTTTCATAACCTTTAATCATCTAGCTGAAGTATTTGGCCTTTTCTAATCCAGATGGGCTTGGTATTTCTGCAAGGAGTGCCTTTGCCATTTCAAAAGAATACTTTTGCTAAATGTTTTCCCATTCTTTATTTTCTTCTTCTTTGAAAGGACTCCATGGAGCTTCTTCTTCTAGTTGGACTCCTACTGCAAAGGCTGCCATATCCAGGATGGCTTTTGATGGAGGCATTTCACGACCATAACTCTTCATACGCTCTTTGTAGGCTTTTTCCTTAGCACTAGGTGTGAATGCAATGAGTTGTAATCAGGGTTTCCTACTTCAGCTTGAGGTTGGTGGCTCAAGTTGTGACTGGTGTAGTCTAAGATACGTTTGCAGAGCAAGTTCTTCTTGTTTTGTAGTCTTTTTCTGATCTTTGATTTCTTATT
The DNA here is from genome assembly GCA_007258455.2 of Sequoia sempervirens. Classification (NCBI taxonomy): domain Eukaryota; kingdom Viridiplantae; phylum Streptophyta; class Pinopsida; order Cupressales; family Cupressaceae; genus Sequoia; species Sequoia sempervirens. The sequence continues at coordinate 82,899 of VDFB02321111.1, forward strand.
TTCACAAGAGCTCTAACTCAGAGGTTTCTTCTTTGATGACCTTTTCAAGCAAAGTGATTTGTTGGTACCACCATACTCTTCTATCCTGATTGATTGTTTTGTTGATACTAGTGGTGGAGAACTATCTTTTGAGCATGGATATTTGTTGTTGCATGATTTCCTATAGCTTCTTGGCTCACTTTCTTTCATCATGTTCTATCCTTGCCTTTGTTTGGGTAATCTAATGTTCTAATTCTTCTAACTTCTCATTTCTAGATTTCCACGCCTAGTAGCCATCAATGTATTGCTTTTGTTTGACTTCTTTAATCAACTCTTCTTTTTCTTTAAGCTGGATCTGAAGGACTTAATGTGGTGTTCTATATTGGCCTTGGAACTACATCATGTTGACGTTGAACTGAACTTTAGATTATATATCCTCTTCTAAAAGTTCTCCTCTTTTAGGGCTAGATTTTGATTCTATATTATTATTGGATTGGAAATGTATGCAGTCTAATTCCAAAGCAGTTTCATTGAAGAAGAAATATTCTTATTTGCTTTCAGATTCACTAATCATTTCTTGGAGTTGATTGACTTTCTTCTTTCCTTTCTAGGATCCTCTTTGTGGGAACTTGTTAGCATAGTGAGGACCTTTACAGATATAGCAAGTAGGATTGGACTTGGCTGATTTGCAGATAGATTTAAGGAATTGATTTCTTTTCTTGAAGAATCCTTTCTTCTTAGTCCCCTTCTTGCAAGTTTCACATGGGACAAATTTTTCCTTTTTCTGAAACTTCTTCTTGTGATACTTGATTTGTGAGAGCTTTTCTCCTAGATTGCATTCAAATATTTTCTTCTTTTGTGCAGTCTTTTGTACTACTTCTTTGATGTGTGGTCAGATTGATCTAATCAATCACATGTCTTCATCTGCATCCAAGATTTTTTTATTGAGCTTGTCAATGAATTCAAACAATTCTATTATAGTGACTACTTTCCAACTCTTTCCTGTATCTTGCAGTCATTCTAGAAACTTGGTGTAATAGAGTTCTCCAACATCTTCAAGGGATTGGGAAGTCTGGTGAGCTTCCTATTTTTTTGTTGTTTCTCACCAGTGGTTGTTCTATTCTTGTTGTAATATGTTCAGGTCTGGGCCCTTTTTCCTTGCTTAATCAATCAAAAACATCTTCAAAGGACATAAGAAATCCTTTTCCAAGTTCTTTCGTCATTCTAACCCCTGAGTTATAGAAGTTTGTGAACTGTTCTTTCTTGTATGCAGTGAAATACAATAAATCACAACATTTGTTCTTAGTGAACTTTTCTAATGCTTGGGCTTCAAGTGTTTGGACACTTCCCACAAATAGTTTGAGCAATTCTCCAGCAACTGCTCCCATTCCTTGATTGATCAAGTTTTCTTTATAAGTTTGGTCTAATCCTCCCCAAACCTTTGCAACTACTCTAGTAAAACCATTGAGTGTGGCCTCTATGATTTCCATTGGGTCTCTCTGTGGTGTTGCCGCAATTTGGTTCTTGACCCATCTTGATAAAGCTTCAATCATAGCTTTGTTTTTTATGGAGTCATAGGTTTCCATGGATGACCATGGTGGAAACAGAGTTCCTTGTGACTTTAGATCTGGCAGGATCCGATATGTTGGTTGAGCAGGTGCTAAGGGTTTCCTTTAGCCATGTTGTTGGACTTCTTCTTCAAAGTTTGAGTTTGTGGGTTGAACTCTTCATCAGAACTTATCCCTATGTGGGATATCTATTTCCTACGCTCATCAATGTCTTGCGTGATGGTTTTTCCTATGGGTCTTCACTTGTTGGTTGTTCCATTGAAGTTGGAAGAGTTTCCTGGTGCTTGTTGATCGAATGGATTGAAAGTCAGGTTCTCTAATTTTGATTCTAGTCTCTCCTAAATTTCCCTGATAGGTTCAATCTTCTGGACCTAGGTTTCTATCTAGAGACATCAATCTCAATCTTCTGTGTTTGAACTTCAGAGGCTGTAACTTTATGGTTTGCCCATTGGAGGTTGGTGTTAACTTCTTCCAATATTTTCTTGTGTTCAAGACCTACCATCAATCCTTGATGATTTTGTTCTATCTTATCTATTGATTCCTTAACAATTTTCATTTGGTTAAGTTGAGCATTGAACCAAGTTTCAGTCTTGATTGTAAAAGCTTCATATTCATTATGTAGGCTTGCAACCTCACTTTGAACAAGCTTTCTATATTCTACTTCAAATTGGCCAGCTTAGCATACACATCATGTTGCATTTGAATTGTTTGGGCATGATTTTCTTGCATTTCTAAGCCAAGTTTTATGGCTTGAGCTTTTACATCCTTTTGCAATAAGGTATCTTTTCTTGTGCAAAGATTATTCCAATTGAGGAGTTTTTCTCCTGCTGTAGCCTTTTACATTGATATCACTGACTCTTTGAGGCTAGTGTTGGATCCATTAATCACCCTTTTGATCAATTTTGAAGAAATATCTAAAAGGAGGTAAGATCCCTTATTTGGTATGGATTCTTTGGGTACCACCTAGGATTGTAACCCTTGATTCTTCTTCCTCTTCCTTAGTCTTATCTAGATCTGGGAAGTGGATGGTTCTACCACTCATCATGTTACTGTGATAGCTAATGGGATCCTCTGGGCCATATTTCTCATTCCAAAAATAGTGACAATTTTTTCATTCAATAACTCCAAACCCATCATCATCTTCACATTTTGGGTGAGTGCATAGCATGGTTTTGGGTGGAGGCTCAAGGATGGTCTGACCTTTTCTATGTATTACCCAAGTCTGGGCTGCATGCATTGCTTCACAATTGCATCTAATCAAATGGTTCTTTATTTTGGCACTCCATGGTTTCCTACACTAGGATTCTTTTTTAATCCACTGAGGATTAGGAATCATGTTTCTATAAGACTCTATTTGATATTGGCTGTTTTCAGGAAACGTGTTACTCTAAATATTCTATCTGATAACGGTTTGAGTCAGACTTGCAAGAAGATCCATGGTTTCCTACACTGGGATTCTTTTGATATCCATCAAGGATTAGGAATCATGTTTCTATAAGGCTCTATTTGATATTGGCTCTTTTCAGGAAACATGTTACTCTAAATATTCTATTTGATAACAGTTTGAGTCAGACTTGCAAGAAGATCCTTGAGAAGGAATGTCGAACCGAAGAGGTTCGGCTTAGCTGAGCAATTTTGGGATCATACTCATTTTCATCAAAAAAGTATAAATAGGCTTTTCTATCCTTTTCAACTATTCTAGAGATATTTCCAAGAGACTTTGGCTTGGGAGGCTCTATTAAGCTTTTATAATTAACTACCCAATTTTTGGATATTTGTAGGGATTTCAAAGGCATAATTTTTGGGGCCTTTAACTTGATCAATTGTTTATCTGTTTCTGATTCCCAGACAACATGGTATCTCTCTTGGCTAGGTTTAGATTGAAATTTAAGGGCTTTGTTCAAATTTTTGTCTAGTAAGGAGACAACAATGTTAGGGACAACATCAAAAGATACTATGCCAAATCCAACACATCCACTTCCTCCTTCGAGTAACATATCAAAATATGAGTTATGTCAGGCATCTAAGAGGGTGCAAAAGGCATAAGCTTCTATGCCAAACCTGTAGTGGGCTTCAATACCACACTAGACATAACTAATGTGGACATGCTGATATCCACCTCTCTCAGCTTTTTATCTCATTTTCCCACATTCTTCATTTGTAAAGAGCTGGATGAATTCTTCACATTCTTGAGTTACAGGTAGTTGTTCTATAATACTACAGACTCAACAACTACGATATGTCTAATTAATTAGATCAACATAGATTTCATTAAAAGGTTTTTTCTTAATCCAAAAAAATTCACATGGGACTTCAGCAATAATCTATCAGAGGTGCTAACATCATCATCTCTAGGTTCAAAAACAGAACTTCCTTCATAAGGAAAGTCAGAAGAGAGCTAATTGAGACTTACCATTTCACTGGTTGGATGTAGAGGGATCTTCTGTGAATCCATGCGGTTTACATCCATCTTTCACTTCTGGTCTGCAAGAATTTTGTGTAGTTTACTCATGAGGACTTGAGATGTCGACTTACAAATGATGGGATATGCCTAAGATTGGAACAAATATGCCTTGGGTCAATTGGCAATGTGCAAAAAACTAGATTATGAGTAGAAAAATAGAGAGGGAGAACGCAGGACCACTATAGAGTGCTCAAATTAAGCCTTTAATCCAATCACACAATTACACATGTAAATCAAGAACAATACTCTAGAGGATAATCCATTGAACACAAAATAATATAATATGAGAGATGAAAATACTATACGCAGTTTACTCATGAGGACTTGAGATGTTGACTTATGAATGACGGGATATGCCTAAGATTACGATGAATATGTCTTGGGCCGATTGGCAGTGTGCAGAAAAATAGAGAGGGAGAATGCATGACCACTGTAGAGTGTTCAAATTTAGCCTTTAATCCAATCACGCAATTACACCTGTAAATCAAAAATAGTACTCCAGAGGACAATCCATTGAACACAGAATAATATAATATGAGATGAAAATTGCCATATATTGATAGATTAATAACAAAATATAGACTAACCCCAATAACACCAGGGAAGGGATGGATGGGTGGAAGGAAGGAGGGAAAGAAAATGGGGATGGGATGGTTGGGTGGAAGGAAGGCGGGAACTATAGTGTTTAGGATTTTTGATACCATATTTGCTTGATTTGTAGGATGGTGTATAACCTACCAAACCCATGAAACTATTGGCCTCTGTCACTATAGTAGGTGTTGGCCAATCCATGATAACTCTAATATTTTATGGATTTAAGAAGATACCATTGCTAGATATGATGTGACCAAGATAGTGAACCTCTAGACAAAAGAAGACACACTTTGACAAGCTGTCATATGATTGATGCTCCCTCAAACACAATAAAACCTATCACAAGTGTCCCTCATGCTTCTCCTCAATATGTGAATAAATCAAAATGTTGTTGAGGAACACAATCACAAATCGATCCAAGAAGGTATGAAATACTTCATTCATGAGACTCATGAACACTGTAGGAGCATTCGTCAACCTAAATGGTACCACTGTAAACTCATAGTGGCCATACCTAGTCCTAAAAGTGGTCTTATGAATATTCACTTATAAATTCTGTAACTAACAATCCATACTTAAGGTCAATCTTAGAGAACAATTTGGCTCCCTGCATTTGATGAAACAAATCATCTATCCTCGGGAGTGGAATGATTCTTGATCATCACATTTTTCACCTATCTATAGTCTATGCAAAGATGAAGGGATCCATCCTTCTTCTTAACAAAGATGATGAGAGCAACCCAAGGCAAGACACTCGAACAAATATGGTCCCCTTCTCTAGCAACTTCTCTAGCAACTTCTCTAACTATAGCTTGAGCTCACTAAGCTCATGTGTAGTCATCCTATAAGGTGCTCTCAATGTCAGCTCAACCCTTGGCACCAATTCTATACAAAAATAAATCTCTCAACGAGGTGGCAAAACCTGACAAATCAGGAGGAAAAATGTTGACAAACTCCCTAAGAATGGGATGGTCATCCAAGAATATCTATGTTATCTCCTCATCCATATCTTTGAGAGTGATAACAAACAACTAACATCTCTTTTGTAAACACCGCTTCAACTGCATAGCAGATACATGCAAAGGGAAATAGGCCTCTATACCCCTATAATCACTATTGTTGTACCATGGTCATCCACACATTGAACTGCCTTTCAATAATAGTCTACCCTAACTTGATGTGCATCAAGCCAATCCATGCCCAAAACCACTCCATAGGAGCCTAATGGTGTGACATGAAGGTTGACCAAAGTAATCAAACCCTCAAATCAAAGTGGAAAATCATGAACTATAGAATCTACTGACATCTTAGCCCCTGAGGCTAGATCTACCTCCCACCTATCATCCTTTTGAGTTGTGTAGACTACAAAAGGGGCTATAAAAGAATCAGATTCCTTGGAATCAAACAAAATAGTAACATGAGTATCATCTATCATACCTAGGGTCTCAATAACTATGGCCTGGTGCTCAGCTTGGCGGTTCTCAACTGTTGAAAATACTTGGTGGGACTTTCCCACATCTACCAACGTCTGCTCAGAGCCTACTGTGTGCTGACCTCTAATTGCAAGACCTTGAGGGCAATCCGTAGCTAGGTGTCTTACTACTCCACATACACTAGGGGTCCTTGTTATGTATGTGGAGTAGTGGGACACTTAGCTAGGGATTTCCCTTAGGGTCTTGTTGTTAGAGGTTTGGACACAATAGGCTCCAAGATGTGTGAAATTCCCACTGACTATTTGCAGTGATCAAGAACCACCAAGTTGAGCACTAGGCCATAGTTATTGAGACCCCAGGTATGATAGGTGATACTCATGTTAATATTTTGTTTGATTCCATGGCATCTTATTCTTCTATAGCCCCTTCTATAGTGGAGTGTAGCAAGCTAGTGGAAACTAGGCAGAATGATAAGTGGGGGAGGTAGAGCTAGTCTTAGGGGCTAAGGTGTCATTAGATTCTATAGTTTTTGATTGTCCACTTCGATTTGGGGGTTTAATTTGATTGACCTTCGTGTCACATCATTACTTTGATTTGGGAAGGTAGAGCTAGCCTCAGGGGCTAAGGTGTCAGTAGATTCTATAGTTCATGATTTCCCACTTCGATTTGGGGGTTTACTTTGATTGACCTTCATGTCACATCATTAGGCTCCTATGGAGTTGTTTTGGACATGGATTGGCTTGATGCACACCAGGTGTTGGCCTCCAATGATTTTAATAACTAAGCCTTTACAGCCATGACTCAAAGATTGAACATCTAACCAAAATAGCTATCTCAATCATCATGAAGGTGCATTTAACTTTTCAACCCAGGGACATGAACTTGAAATGGATCAACACAGTATGTGCACTAGGAACTCAAAGTAGCCATTGCATTCTACAGCTAAGAAATGCAATACTGAAAGTAAATTGCTTGAAAGGGAAAGAGACAAATGTTGAATATCAATCGACGACTATGCTAAGCTGAAATGCATAACAGGAATAAAAATCTGAGCAACGGACAGGACACTACTATGTCTACGGGAACAGTCACATAATGGAATTCTAGTGGCTGCAGAAATAGTCAATGCTAGATTTCTAACTAAGTACTAAACAACAAGTAATACTAAACTAATGTTAAACTAATAAAACAAATTACTCACCAAGTGGGTCCCCTTGGATAAGTATCCTCTAAACTAATAAGAACTCAAGTGCTTGAACTCAAAACTTTATTTTATTCACTGTAAATCATGCATACAAGAGAGTAATGTATTTGTATCACTAAAACTGGAGAATGAGAGTACAATATCAAATTGTGCAACTCCTAAAGGAGTATCAAATCATTATTTATACTATAGCTAAACAAGGCAGTCAACTCCATGACTGGGAGGATGACATTTAGGGAAAACAAGGGAAAGTGGAGCGATGGAAGTTACACATGCATGGAATCTGGTCAAACATGCAATCCAAATGCAGATCCAACACAACAGTAACACCCATGCATGCTCAATCATTAAGGTCCATTACAAGGCAGTTACATTTAGTTGCATGAAGAATCTTTTGCCATCAGCTGCCTTTGACTTGGAGCGATTCCTCAACTAGACATTATGGTGCATGCCCAGCTGGCGGTGTCTTCCTCAACTTGGCATATTAAATCTACATGGCAAGGTCAGTACGCATAATAATTGCACATCTATAATTAGTCTAAAAATCATTCATTAATCACATGCAAAATCAATATAGTTAACCCACATAATATGCCAAATGCCATTAAAGCTTGTAGAGATAGGATAATGTCAAATGTCAATGGTTTGAGGGAAAAATTATGCAAGTACCAACATTTAATGATCAAATTTCATGACATCAACCAGGAAATAGACTATAGATTCTACCCAAAACTAGACCAAAAACTAGGCTCATCACCCCCCCAACCTAACGTTTGTTGGTCCTCCAGCAGGGGAAGAGTTGTTCTTCTGCTTGGTCAAGGCTTTGAAATTTACAACTAAGAGTTGTCCAACATCAATGGTTGTAGTGCATGAATCAAGATCCCAATAGAATCCTCCCAATCTGTCAAACATGTTCCATCTCTGCCTCTCTACAGCAATGTCAAACTGGTAAAATCTAAAATTTGGCATGAACCACATGAGCATGGGTGGTTGGAAAGTGAAGGGAAGCCAAATTTTCAGTGTTGCAGCATAATTTTGGATGGAATGAGGCTCAACCTATTTTAGCTCGTCAGTCAAACTATTCCATCTTTGTGACAAACATCTCCTCCTCCTCATGGTTTCCTCCTCTGTTATTGTCTTTACCTCATACTCACTATAAACTGCCTCAATCCAAGGCATAATCCTATCACTATAACTTGATCTTAGCAACATTTTATGCCATTCTCTATAAATATCCCTTGGGTTACTTGATTTAGTTCTAACAGGCAGAGGGATATCAGACTCCAATTGCTTATAAGCACCATGTTGTCCCCAACTAATCTCATTTTGCACCCAAGACATGAATGCTCTCAATTGAACATCCCCAACATACAGTAGCGGATTCCAATCGTGGTCTTTTGTGACAACATAATTATGTAGATAAAATTCACATAGCAAATTTTTCATTTCAAAGGAGGCAATCCTATAAGCATTGAAAAATTCCATAGGGGTATCAATAGAAGGATTCAAACCCAAGGCAATTCTTGATATCTTAAAAGAGAGATACTTCTCCTTCAGGAGCAGAGCATAGACCCTTGGAGGGGTCCTACATTCCAAAATCCTTGGTACCAAAGCTGCCATATCATCCACCCTTTGCTTTAGGGTGGCAATTTCTGCATTTTTATCCTCAATCTCTTCATCCTTCTTTTGAATTTCCTCCTTCAATTTCTATTTTTCCTTATTCCATTCTTCCTCCCTTCTTTGTATTTCTTTCGATAAATTCAAAATTGTTGCATGTATTGTAAAACTAGGAGGATTATGAATGCCTACTAGTCTTTTTGTTGATGGTGGATCCTCATAAGGCACTATTTGCATGGACTCAGGTTGTTCAATTATCTTTGGCTACAAGGGTGTTGTTTCTTCTTCCTTTTGTTGTAGGGACTCTTGTTCTTGTTGTGGCTGCAAGAATTCTTGCTTTGGTTCCAATTGTTGTTGCAGGACTTCTTGCTCATGTTGCAGGACCTCTTGCTCATGCTGCAGGAAGTCTTGATTTTCCTCCAATTCTTCTTCAATGTTAGCAAGATCAGCCAGTGTTATATTTATTGCTCTCCTAAATATGGCTTCTTCTTCTTCAACATTCTCCTACTCCATTGGGTCCTCATATGAGGTCTCACCAGGTTTAGGGATTTCTTGTGGAGGTGTACCAATCGCAGGCCCAGCTGGTCTTGATTTCCTGTGAGGTCTCTTACGTTTTTTTTTGGCTGCATGATGAACAATATCAACCTTCCTCTTCCTAGAACTTGACACTTTTCTTTCTACAGGCTGTCTTAACCTTCCATTTTCTCATTTCTACCTCTCTCTGTTGTGCCCTAGTTTTCATTAGGGTTTCAAGTGGGATGTCATCATCAGAATCTAAGGAAGAGCTTCCTTTTTCTGAGTGCTCTATTCCAAAAGAATTAATTTCTATGGTTTCTTCTACTACATGAGAATTCATGCTAGAGCCAACACTAGAGGTTTGAAGCACTAGGAATGACTTTAGTCGTGCTTACTCTCCTACTAGACCTACGTGATTGAGGAAAAGCCCTAGGTTGCAAGCGCTCAGGTCTAATTTGATCAACATTTATAAACTCTTCCAAAGTCATCCCAGATACATCATGTAGAGAATTTTCAACTAACAATTTAATCAAGCAATGGTGGGAAACAAAATTATCCCTATCCTTTTGGGTCTTGGCCGCCATAATTGAGAGAAGATTGTACATCACATTGGGTACATTCATCCTCCTTCCGTGCCTCATGTGATTCAAAAGCTTGAAGTGGACAGAATGCAAGTTTGATTGGCGACCCTCACAAGTGATGTATTTGATAACATACACAACTATCTACTTCCATGGCTAGGGCAGAGACATTCTCTTTGCACCATGTTTGTCTATGCTCAATGGGAGTTCGTTTGGCTCTGTAAACTCAGCCCTAGTTGATCTGGCGTCTCTTGAAGTAAGGTAGTTTTCACCATTAGTTGGTAACCCTGTGACCTATGAAATTCTTTCCTCTGTTGCCACAACTTCCAACCCTTTTACTGTGGCTTTTCCTTCTAAAAATGTCTGGGAAAATTCAAGGGCAATGCTTTCATCAAAACCATCTAGCTTCAAGAAGTAATCTAACCATCCGCAGTTTCTAAATTCTGCCAAGCACTGTGCATCCTGAAGTGAAATATTATGCACTGTGGATTCATTTCAAATTAACCCACCTCCCATTGTCTGCAATCAAACAAATGCTCTGCAACTTCTTTCCTACAATTTCCATCTAAAAATCAAATGCACTTTCCTACAGTATCTGCTAAATTCCTGTACCAACCTACTAAATTTCTAGTGCTAGTGTCCACTAAATTTCCTTTCTTTTGTTTTTCCTTCTTGCTTGCAATTCAAGATTATGACAGGGAAATAATGGCAAGAAAAGGAGTGATAAAGGGAAATTATGATAGGAAGAAATGGCGGCTGCAACTATTGTCACTTCACACATGCAAGCCATCCTCTCACTCAGATTTCAAATCAGCTCATTTTAAAATTTCTGACACAGCTTAATATGATTTGACACATGGGCAATAAATTCACAAAATATTTGCATCTTTTTTTTCCCTCCCCCCAAACTAAATTTGGACATGTGGCCACACATGTGAGATGGGAGTGGCGATTGACATGGAATAATGACATTTATGTGAATATCTATACTAACATACAATGATTAAATGAACGCACTTAAAAGATGATTAAAGATAGCAATTAATGTGCACATACCTGAATGTGTGGAAGATTTGTTGCAAAGATAATGAATAAAGCAACGCTCACTTTTTTTTTGTAGAATAAATTGAGTAATAAATGAAGTGAAATGAGGTGAGGTGGAATGAAGTGATGGAAGAGAGAGAAAGGTGGTAATGGATAGGTGGATGGGCGTATGGATGAAGAAATGGACTTCCACATAAGTGAAAGTCTTTATTATGAAAATTACGTACCTTAATTAGCCAAAAGGAGGGACACTAGGTCCACTTCCTTCAGCTCCAAGAAGTTCTAGTGTTGAATGCTGGATGAATTGTTGCAGGAACTCTTCTTTGGAAGTCGACTTGTGGTATAACTTGAGGCAATGACCATTGACAATTAATTTGAATCTGACAGGGTCAATGGTAGCAAGCTGAACAACTCCATTAGGAAAGACCTCAATAACTTTGTATGGTCCTAGCCACCTTGTCTGCAATTTTCCTGCATTGTCTTAGTATCTTGAGTCATAGAGCAAGGCCCAATCTCCTAGTTTGAATTTCTTGTCCCTAATAAATTTTTCATGCCACTTGATCCTCTAATTTTGCACTATTTCTGTATGTTGCAGGGTTTCTCTTCTTATTTCATTCAAAGCATTTAGCTACATGATCCTTTCTCTCTGTGCCTCAAAAATAGTCATCCCCAAATCTACTGCAATGCGCAGAGTCTTATGTTCAAATTCAACTGGCATCATAGTTGTCTTTCCATACAACAACTCAAATGGTGTAAAGCCTGTAGTTGTTTTCCAGGTTTTCCTATAGGCCCAAACAACTTCTGGTAATCTATTTGCCCAATCCTTTCTATGGACAGCTATTGTTTTAGTTAGAATGGCTTCAATTTCTCTATTAGTCACCTCAACTTGGCCATTAGCTTGGGGGTGACAAGGAGTAGACTTCATGTGCCTTATATTGTACTCATTCACTAGTGCTGCAACCAGAGTTGATGTGAATTGTGGCCCTTGATCAGTCACTATTTCTCTTGGGACTCCATATCTTGTGAAAATCTCTTAATAAAGAAATTATGCAACATTGTTATCCCTTGCATGTTTCATAGCCTTAACTTCTACCCATTTTGTCACATAATTAGTGCATACCAATATATAAGACTTACCATTTGATGGAGGACAATTGGTCCCACAAAATCCAATCCCCACTTGTCAAAGGGTGTGATTACTACCTAAGGGCAAAGGGAATTTCATTAGATCTAGTTGGTCTGCCCATCCTTTGACATCTATCACATTTTTTGGTTGGCCAGTAATACTCTATGTTCAAAATCTTCATTGTTGTCCTTTTGGCTGCAAAGTGTCCTCCACATGGTTCATTGTGACATGAATGAAATATGTCTCATCTTCTCTCACACATCTCCTCGTGACATGGTCAGACCCAGTATAAAACAAACATCCAGCAATCCAAGAGAAAGAAAAAGATTTTTCAATAAGTGCCCTTTTCTCTTTTGGGGAGAAGTGAGAAGGAACTCTACCTGTGACCAAGTAATTGGCTATGTCAGCATACCAGGGTGTTTGTACACTAAGGGAGAATAGATGCTCATCAGGAAAAGAGTCATCTATGGGTTGATTGTCTTCTGATGTAGTTAGTCTTGAAAGAAAATCTGCAACAACATTGGCCTTCCCTAGCTTATCCACAATGGTTATATCAAACTCCTACATCAACAATAACCATCTTGCCAATCTTCCTATGATCAAAGGTTTATTCATGAGATATCAAATGGCTGCATGATCAGTGTACACAAAGATTTGGTAGCCTGTTATGTAATGTTTGAATTTGTTCAGTGCATAGATTACTGCTAGCATCTCTTTCTCTGTCACTATATAATTGAATTAAGCTCCTTGTAAATTTTTGTTGACAAAGTAAATAGCATTTTCAATAGCTCCCTCTTTCTATCCTAAGACCACTCCTATGACATAATATGATGCGTCAGTGTGGATGTGGAAAGGAAGCTCCCAAATAGGTCCCTTGTGTACAGGAGCATGAGTCAAAGCTTCCTTCAAGTCAGAAAATGCCTTGTCACAAGTTTTAGTCCACTGAAATTCAGCATCCTTAGTGAGAAGGTATACAATGGTGCTTCTACCTTGCTGAAATCTTTGATAAAATTCCTATAATATCCTACATGACCCAAGAAACTCCTAAAATCCTTTTGTTTTGCAGGTGTAGGAAAATTTGTGATTACCTCAATTTTTGTAGGATCTACTTAAATTCCCTTGTGGGAGATGTAGTGGCCAAGAACTACACCCTCTTGCATCATCATGAAACACTTTTCACTATTTAAGGACAAGTTTTGATCCTCACATCTCTGGAGGACTCTCTTGATATTTTCTAATGCTTGATCAAAATCAACACCATAAGTAGTGAAGTCATCCATATATATTTTCATGCAATCATGAGAAATGTCTAAGAATATACTAATGAATACCTTTTGAATAGTTGCAGGTGCATTGTACAAGCCAAATGGGAGTACTGAATAGGCATAGGTCCCCCATGGACAGGTAAATGTGGTCTTTTCCTGGACTTCTAGTGCAATTTGGATATGGTTGTAGCCATTAAATCCATCTAGAAAAGAGAAGTATTGCTTTCCTGCAAGTATGTCCAAAACTTGATCAATGAAGGGTAAAAGAAAGTGATTCTTCTTGGTAGAAGCATTAAGTTCCCTGTAATCAACAAAAACTCACCATTTCCCTCCTTTTTTAGGCACAATCACTAATGGAGACACTCACTAACTATCTAAAATAGGGTAGACAAATCTTGCATCTAGTAATTTCTATAATTCTCCTTTCACAATCTCTCTTAGTGCAAGGTTAATTCTTCTTTGTGGTTGTCTTACTGGAGTGCAATCATCTCTGATATAAATTTTATGTGTACAAAGTTTAGGATCCAGTCCTTTCATATCATGATAATCCCATGCAAATGCATGATGATGGGCCCTTAATAGTTTCGCTAATAACAATTGTTGTTCTTCATTCAATTTACTATTAACATTTAGATATCTTCCCTCTGACACCTGGACTTGTGTAGTTAACTCTATTAATACATGGTACCTTTAGTTCATACGGCAGCAATGTATGGAACATACTTATTGCTGTAGGAAGTCTGTCTATAGGAACAATGGCTGCAGGAAGATCTATAGGAAGAATGTCTACAGGAATAGTGGTTGTAGGAAGAGTAGGCAGAAGTATCCTAACCGAAGTAGAAGATGGTGCTTCCTCTACTTCATAATGGTTCTGAATGATGTTATCCAACACTTCGTCCTCATCTTGGAGCTACATGAAAGCTTCTACCTAGCATCATAAGTTATGCCACAGAATTAACTTCCTCGGCCTCTTCACCAACTTGTGGCCATACGAGATTATCTTCATCATGAGATGGCTAAGCAGGTGGATAAAGAACAAATTTTTTAGTGCTCCTCCCATCTAAAATGGTTATGTCACCTGAACGACATCCAATGTATGCATCTGCAGTTGCTAACCAAGGCCTTCCAAGAATGACGGGATACCCACCTAGTGTAGTCTTAGGAGAGAGAATAATAAAATTTGTTGGGTATTCCTAGGAGCCTAGAACTACCACGAGATCTTCCACTACACCATCAGGCTTAACAGTAGAGCTATCAGCAAGCTGCAGGACAGTAGGAGTAGATCTCATGCTTGCAATGTTTAGTTGTTGTATGATGTCTTTGGTCATTACATTGATTGTTTCCCCTAAATTAATAAGAGCATTTTTCACTTCAATCCTGTTTATGACAACTGCTACCATAGGACTACCTGTGTCATTATATTTGGGAATAGTCACTTTTCCTAGCATAATGTCAGCTAGTTGGCCCACCACATGAACTGTAGTTGGGTCTTTCTTTTTCCTACCCGGCTTCTTGAGATAGGCTTATTTGATTGCTTTTCCATAGATTGGAACATCCTTTATGGCCTAAAATAGGGGTATCTGAACACATATGTGCTCCAGCTGATCCAAGATATCAAAGGTGGTATCCTCCTTTTCTTCTTTCTTCTTAGCAACTTCCAATCTCTAAGGAAATGGTGGTTCTTGCTCGGTTTGCTTGGCTTGGATTGGTTCAAGATTTTTAGGTGCATTTGGCTGAATAAGACCATTCAAAGGCTCCTCCTCCTCTTCCATAGGAAGCTCAGTAATGATGGGCTTGGAAGGGGCTGGTAGAGTGGTTCTTGAATATAGGTGGATATCACTTACACTCACAGCATATGTAGGGAATTGATTTGAATCAACAAAATATGCAGGGTGTTGTTGTGGTTTGTTATTTGGATTGGGTGTGGGCTGAGCTAGTAGCTGAGTGGGTTTAGGTGCATTTGAACTTGAATTAGTAGGTGGAGGAGTTATAGCAGGCTGTTGGGGCTGAGAAAGTGGATGCATGTAACTGGTTGTCTAAGTAGGCCATTGTTATCCTTTCCATTGATTTGTTTGCTGCTAATTTATTGGACGTGATTGTTAGTGCCCTTGAAATTGTTGTCAATTCCCTTGAGGTTGCTGCCACTGGGGTGAACTCTGATGACTGGACCAAGAATTTGGAGGGTTACTCGAAGGCTGTGGTGGATATCCTCCATAATTGGGTGGATATGGGGGCTACCATTGGTTACCAGATGAATAGGAGTTAAAATATGGTCCAACATAGGATAGTGGATTTGGTGGCATACCTTGTCTTGGAGCCCAAGGCTTCCTTTGTGCAACATAGTAGACTTGGTCTTCTTCAATTTGAATTGGCTTGAACTTAGGTGAAGCCTACTTGCTTTCAAGATTAGCTACTATCTTACATCAGCAGTCCTTCTTTTGTCTGTAGTGGAGGCAATACTCTGTCAACATTGCCTCTACCTCCTCTTGCTTCTTCTTGGCCTGAAGTGTATCTAGCTGAGTATCTAGATTGTTGATAATGTCTTGCTTGAAGTTTGTCAGCAAATGAGTGATCTCCATTCTTGGAACTCCATCGATAGTTGACTTACCCATGTTGGATTGATAAGCTCTCTATTTCTTTGAAGCTACCCTAGAGTAATTCTGGCATATTTTTTTGATATCCTCCCAAGGAGCTTGAGAGATATCTCCTCTTGCCATGAGGTCCAAGGCATTAGTGCAGCTGTCATTGATTCCTCTCAAGAAAAACAACTTTTGTGAGTCCTCATTAAGTGCATGGTGTGGGGAATTTTGTAGGAAAAATAGGAACCTTGCAATGTAATCTTCCAGGATCTCATCTTCCTTTTGCTACATCCTGAAAACGTGACCTCCTCTCATGTCACTGCCCTTGCAATATTCCTTGTATTTCTCAAAGAATTTTGTATTCATGTCTTCCCAAGTTTCCACAATATCTCTGCCTAGGCTCATGAACCATCTTAATGCAACCTCTTTCAGAGTGGTAGGAAATAGCTTAGGCCTATGGGCATTAGTAGTATAATCATAACTCCTGCAGAGTATGTCAAACTCAAATAAGAAGGTATCAGGATCTTCTGTGACAAGTCCATAAAACTTTGGGAGTGTTGAGGCATGAATGTTCTTGATGCTGTCAACTTCATTCTAATGGGCAATGGGGAAAGGAAAATTTGGTTGGTTAGGTCTGTTCCTATTTGCATCACCCATTCCTGCTTGATGTTGTTTCAAAGCAAAAGGGTTCTCAAGCTGATTTTGATATTTAGAGGAGACTTCAGAATTAGTCAGATCGGGATATGCATCAACAAAGGGTCGTGGATCTTCTTCTTCTTTTGTTAGGTTTTGATATTCAACTAGCCAGAGTGGATTAGGATTGTTAGGAAGGAATCTCCCATAAGCATCCCTTCTCCTTCCTCTATGCATGCAGTATCACTCACTATCAGTCAGCTCACACAAAAAAAATTAGTAAAGAATAGGGGGGGTTCATTACTTCCTAAACGAGGACATACAAAGAAAAACTTCCAGAAACACTACAGCAAGGAAAACTACCAATGACTCCAAAAGACTCCCTAGCTTGACACCATCCCTGGCAACGGTGCCAAAAATGTTGGCCTCCTACAATGATTTTAATAACTAAGCCCTTACAACCATGACTCAGAGATTGGACATCTAACCTAAATAGGTATCTCAATCATCATAAAGGTGCATTTAACTTGTCAACTCAGGGACGTGAACTTGAAATGGGTTAGCACAGTATGTGCACTAGGAACTCAAAGTAGCTATTGCATTCTACAGCTAAGAAACACAATACTAAAAGTAAATTGTTTGAAAGGGAAATAGACAAATGTTGAATATCAATCAATGACTATGCTAAGCTAAAATGCATAGCTGGAATAAAAATCTGAGCAATGAACAAGACACTACTCTGTCTACTTTGGCTGCAGGAATAGTCACAAAATGGAATTCTAATAGCTGTAGGAACAATCAATGTCAGATTGCTAACTAAGTACTAAACAACAAGTAATACTAAACTAATGCTAAACTAATAAGACAGATTACTCACCAAGTGGGCCCCCTTGGATAAGTATCCTCTAAACTAATAAGAATTCAAGTGCTTGAACTCAAAACTTTATTTTATTCACTATAAATCATGCATACAAGAGAGTAATGTATTTGTATCACTAAAACTGGAGAATGAGTACAATATCAAATCGTGCAACTCCTAAAGGAGTATCAAATCATTATTTATACTACAACTAAACAAGGAAATCAACTCCACGACTAGGAGGACACCATTTAGGGAAAACAAGGGAAAGTGGAGTAATGGTGGTTACACATGCATGGAATCTGGTCAGACACGCAAGTCTAGAAGTAGATTCAACACAATAGTAACACCCATGTACATTCAGTTGCATGAAGAATCTTTTGTCGCCAGTTGCCTTTGACTTGGAGTGATTCCTCATCTGGTCATTATGGTGCATGCCCAGCTGGCGGTGTCTTCCTCAATTTGGCGTATGAAATCTGCATGGCAAGGTCAGTACGCATAATAACTGCACATCTATAACCACTCTAAAAATCATTCATTAATCACATGCAAAATCAATATAATTAACCCACATAATATGCCAAATTTCATTAAAGCTTGCAGAGATAGGATAATGTCAAATGTCAATGGTTTGAGGAAAACATTATGCAAATACCAACATTTAATCATCAAATTTCATGACATTAGCCAAGAAATAGACTATAGATTCTACCCAAAGCTAGACCAAAAACTAGTCTCATCACTAGGCTAAGGTAGATTATCACTGAAAGGCGATTGAGTGTGTGGTATGATAGGTGATACTCATGTTACTATTTTGTTTGATTTTGTGGCATCTTATTCTTTTATAGCCCCTTTTGTAGTGGAGCATAGCAAGCTAGTGGCAACTAGGCAGAATGATAGGTAGGAGGTAGAGCTAGCCTCAGGGGCTAAGGTGTCAGTAAATTTTGTAGTTCATGATTGTCCACTTCGATTTGGGTGTTTACTTTGATTGACCTTTGTGTCACACCATTAGGCTCCTATGGAGTTTTTTTGGACATGGATTAGCTTGATGTACAATAGGCTAAGGTAGATTATCACTAAAAGATGATTGAGTGTGTGGATGACCATGGTACAACAATAGTGATTATAGGGGTACAAAAGCTTATTTCCCTGCACACAATATCCACTATGCAGTTGAAGCATTGTTTACAAAAGGGATATCAATTGTTTGCTATCACTCTCATGGATATTGATGAGGAGATGATAGAGATAGCCTTGGATATCCATTTGAGTGTCTCGCCTTGGGGAACTCTCGTCATCTTCATTAAGAAGAATGATGGATCCCTTCATCTTTTCATAAACTATAGATAGTTGAACAAGGTCACGATCAAGAATCATTACCCACTCCCATGGATCAATGATTTGTTTGATTAGATGTAGGGAGCTAGAGTGTTTTCTAAGATTGACCTTAAGTCTGGATATCATTAGTTACGGATTGCAAAAGTGGATATTCATAAGACTGATTTCAGGACTTGGTATGGCCATAATGAGTTTACAATGGAACCATTTGGGTTGATGAATGCTCCTGTAGTGTTCATGAGTCTCATAAACTGAGTATTTCGTACCTTCTTGGATTGGTTCATGATTGTGTTCCTCAATGAAATCTTGATTTATTCACATACTGAGGAGTATGAAGGACACTTGTGATAGGTTTTATAGTGTTGAAGGGAGTATCAATTATATGGCAGCTTGTCAAACTGTGATTTCTTTAGTCTAAAGGTTCACTATCTTGGTCACATCATATCTGGCAATGGTATCTCTATAGATCTATCAAATATTAGAGCTATCATAGATTGTTCAATGCTTCATGGGTTTGGCAGGTTATTACCATTGTTTTGTAGAGGGTTTATCTAGGACTACACATCCTATCAGTGGAAAGGGAAGAATTTTGAGTGGATGGATCAGTGTGGGAGGGCCTTTCAAACCCTCAAAGAACATCTCACTAGTGCTCCTATCTTAGCAGTTCCATATCCTTCAATGGATTTCATGGTTTGCATGGATGCATCTATAGTATTGATGGCTTAAGTGTCGTACTTATGTTGGAGGGTAGAGTGATCATGTATGAGTCATAAAAACTCAAGACCCGTGAGTTGAACTACCCTATGCACAACTTGGAGTTAGCAGCAGTAATTCATACTCTAGTTTGTTGGAGGCACTTCCTTTTGGGTTATCATTTCGAGTTGCATTAAGATCATTAGATTCTTCAGTACATATTCACGTAGCCAAATCTAAACACTCATTAGAGGTGTTGGATGGAGTTCTTATGCGAGTATGACTTTGATGTGCATTACATCAAAGGGAAGAACATGGTAGTTGATGCACTGAGTAGGAGGCATCATGAGCTATCATCCATGACATTGAGCATTGATTTGAGGAGTTGGATTTTGCAACACCTACCAAAGGATGAGTGGTATATGTTGGTTCAACATGAGATCCAGTCACAGAGGGAAAGTTTTCATGATATACTTTGGAGTTTGATGGCTTACTATGTCATAGAAGGAATATATATGTACTTGTTGTGGGTGACCTTCACACAGTTATACTATCAAAGGCACATAAGGCACCGTATGTAGCACATCTAAGGGTGAAAAAGATGCACATCAATCTGAGATAGCTATATCATTGGGCGGGGATGAAACACGACATTGCAGATTTTGTGACTCAATGCTTTGTGTGCCAAAGAGTCAAGGCAAAGCACCAACATCCAACAAGACTTATTTACCTACATGAAATTCTTGAGTGGAAATGGTTTTTGATAGATTTCATTGTTGATCTACCTTTGTCCTCATGTTGTTATTATGCCATTATGGTGATTGTTAATAAGTTGACCAAAGTAGCCCATTTTTCACCCATATGTACAACTAACACAACTCCAGCAAAAGCGAGGGTCTTCCTTGATGACATTGCTAAATTACACATAGTCCCTCACAGGATTATATCAAATAGAGATTCACTCTTCACATCAGCATTTTGGACATCATTGCAGTAGGCATTGAACACCCAACTCAACTTCAGTTCAGCCTACAATTCTGAGACAATGGGTAGACAGAGAGGGAGAATCAAGTTTTAGAGGATATGTTATGTATGTATGTGATGGATCATCAGACTCATTGGGAGGAGTATTTGTATTTAGTTGAGTTTTCCTACAATAATGGGAATCCAAGTTTCTTAGGGATGCCACCTTTTTAGGCATTGTATGGCAGATTGTGTAGGATTTCTTTGAGTTGGGATTGGATAGAGGAAAAAGTAGCTATTGGTCCAAAGTTGGTACAAGATATGGAGCAACAGGTGGTTTTTATTAGGTAACGTCTACAAGAGGCACATGATCATTAGAAGAAGTATGTCAATGCTAAGAGGATTGATCGAAGTTTCTCAATTGGTGATCGTGTACTTTTGAGAGTGCAACCGCATAAGAGTCCAATCAATTATGGAAAGGGATCTAAGCTCACACCATAGTTTGTAGGTCCATTTGAGATCTTGAAGTCAACAGGTCTTGTAGCGTATCATCTAGCCTTGCCACCAAGTTTGTCACACAACCATGACGTATTTCATGTATCTGTTTTGTGACGTTATGTGCACGATGCTTCTCATGTGTTGGATTGGGATTCTTTGCAGGTGGAATCGGACGACCAGTTAGCTCTGGAGCCCATCCACCTTTGGCTCAACGGATGTTGGCTCTTCAATGTCAAAAGATGGACCAGGTTAGAGTTCAATGGGATTGTTATGATGAGGTTGTAGCTACTTAGGAAGATGCCTCATGTTTGAGGGTCCTATATCCTCACCTCTTCAATGAATGACAAAGAGGAAGGTGAATTAGGGGAGGATGTAAGGCCTACTATTTGATACACCCTATTCGGTAATATTTTGATCCGAGCACTTTTGATACTATGTGTGTATTAGACTATTTTGGGTGATCACGAACATTGGATGTATGCTTGTTTTATGTTTATGATGCTTATGGTGATCATGATAGAAATGGATAATTGTTCTATGAGATGGAATTGATAAGATACTAAATATAAATTTGGTGATGATATGATTTATTTATAACACCATGACTATACATGAATTGATAGAATATATTATTGCTAAATAAAGAATAATTGTGAATGTTGAACTTATTGATTTGAGATTTGATTGTGTTAATTATATGTATATGGAATTGGATATTTTGACATGTGAAAATTGAGTGTGCAAGTACACACCCATGGCCAATGGGATTGAAGGTAACTAAGGGTACCCTATTGTGTTAGTCTCACTATATTGTATTTTATTTTGTGATTAAAAGATTTAGGCTTTTATGAGGGTTTTTTGAGACATTTTGAATTACTTTTATTATGTTTGAAATTCAATTTATTTTTAAGGGTTTAAAATGTTGATTTAGTCCTTAAAATTGGGTTAATTAACCCTTATTTAACCCCTAAGATGATCACCTATGGGTTAGGGGTCAAATCAAACCCATAACTTTTGAATTTTGGCCTTTCACTTCCCCAAGAGTTCTCATTTAAGAAGGGTGACGGATTTGGAGAAGGGGTTGGAGTGTTGGCTCCAAGAGTTATAGGGGAGGGTGCCAAATTTGAGAGCCCTTATTGAGTGTTGAACACTCTTTGGCCTTTCACTTCCCTAAAATTTCTCACACGTGTAAGAACTTGTAGGGAAGTGTGTCCATAGGAGTGAATGAAAGAGTGTCACACTCTCCTCCAAGAGATTTCAATTTTTGACTCATATCTCAATCCTTTGGAAATCTAAAGAAATGGTTCTTCTTTTGGGGGCTCTTTGGTTGATTTTTCTTGGAAGGGAAGTTTGGCTTAAACTTTGGGAAGTTTGGGAAAGGATTGCTTGGAGGAGTAAAACATTGGAGTTCATCTTCAACCTTTCTCTATTTTTTGGCTTGGATTTGAGGTGGGCCTCATTTTACCTGTAAACACTTAAAAATGTCCTGAATGATATACACACTTGAATTCTATATATTAACATCATTTCATCTTGAATTTCATCGTCTTTTCGCCTATTTGATTAAATTAACCTAGTTATTTAATTAAATGCATCATTTTCATCTATTAATCTAATTAACCTAATTGGGTTAATTCACCGCCCTCTCGTACTAACAAGTCACCCTATTAAATTGAATTAAATCAAATTATTCAATTTAACCCTAAGTCCTCTTATTTAATTAAATAACCCTAAGCTAGATTTAATTAAATATCTTTTGCATTCCCCTTTCATTAAATAAATCAATAATTTAATGAATATCATATTATTTTCCATCTTGCACAAATTTATTTTTAATTATTAAATTGCTAATATCCCCTCCCATCCACTTGCATAGGGGAATATTCTCCTATTTGGCTCCAAATAGGGAATGATTCCCTTCAAACAAACTTTGTAACAAACTTTCAAAGTTGTTACAAAGTGTGTTTGTTTGAATCATTCTTATCCCTTGATCTTTTTTTGATCCATGTGGTCTTTGATTCTCATCCATTGATTGATCAAATCGATTTGAGCCCTTGATTTTTCATTTGTTTTCCTATAAATACATCACTATTTGGAGACAAATGGATCCATCTTTTAATAGTAAACTTATGCTTAACTTAAAATCACTCTCATTTGCATCCACATTTTAGCACATATTTAGCTATTTTTTAGTTTAAATCTTGCATTATTAGCTTAGAGCATCCATCAATGGCTTCCATGGTTATTTAGTTGCATCCATTTAACATATTTTGAAATTAGGGTTTTAATATTTTGAATCTTGCATATATTTAGAATAGCTTTGCATACACTCACATCGATCATCTTAACTTTATCATGTTAAAATAGCTTTCATCATGTTTTACAACACATCTTTCATCGATTTTGTCGATTCTCTTCAATAGAATTGATCAAAACAAGCTCATTATCCAAGGGAATGGGAAATGGTCACCATTCCACACCAATGCGACACCACTCCCCCAATAGGATAAGTTTCAATGGCTTAGAATAGATGTTTGTAAAACTTTTGTATTTTAATATGTTAGTTTTAATGGCTTCTTAGCTTAGTTTACATTGAATGATCTTATTGGATTGATGTTAGTTGCTTAAGTACACTTTGAATCCTTATGGATCAAGTGTAATTAGCCCATACTATGCCAACGGTCACACTACCTATGTGCATGTTTCTTTTTTCTTTTTTGTATGAAAGTGTGGAAAAGATTGTTTATGTTGTTTGTTTTGTACATTTTATGTGTTCTTGCATTTATATATGTTTTGGGTTGGGGTTTTATGAGGATAGGCTCACCCAAATTGGGAAGAGCATCCTTTGTAGGGGATAGGAAGTAGTAGGAATCTCTATGGGGAAATAATTCCTTCTTTGAGAAAGAGAGGCTAAAAAGGGTATGAGTACCCAAATTTTTATGATGGCATGGTGTATTGGGAGATTGATGGTATGGATGGTGTATGGTATGTGGAATTTTGGTGAATAGGTGGTTGGAAAAGGAGGGAAAATATGATGTTTTGGTCATTCTATTTGTTAATAAATCTCTATCCTCTATCCCCATTTTAAAATTCTCATAGAATCCTTATGTAAATGTGTAATCTTGGGTGAGTGTATCTTATTTGTGTATTTTTGTTTTGGAATGACTTATTTATGCTATTGTTGTGTGTACCCATATGCTTAGTTACCTCCTAACTTGGGGGTGGTTGGTTTTGTGACCTTTTCACACATCACCCCATTCAAAATGGGGACCCCCTAATTTTTGCTTCGTTCTCATCTTTTGGCTTTGGTTTTGTCTCTCTCTCTCTATGTCTCTCTCATTTATGTCTGCCTTTCCAGGGATGTGCCCATCTTTGAGCTTAAAATTGAAATTTTGGCTAAGTCTAGGAATTAGGGTTTTGGATCTTCCAGTCAATTTGAAGTCAAATTGGGCGAGTGAATTGAAATATGAGCTTGGCACTGCATTCAGTAAGCTTCCAGTAGATTCCCGGCAAAATTTCATGGAATTTTGACAACTTACTATTTGTAGTAAGTACCTAATTTGGGACATTTTCTCAACACTTTTCAAATTCTAACCATTACACTGCATCCAGGACACTTTAAACTACTTGCCTACAAATTTTGAGCTGAAACAGACAACTTTCTATTTTTAGCAAGTATCACCTTCAGGAGCAGATTTTAGGGTTTGCATGTGAAGTTTTTTAGTGCATGTCTAGAGAATATTTCTGGGTTTTTTGAGACCTACATGGTGATATAACATGCAAGATGAGATGATAACTTCCAGCAAACTTCACTTCAGAGGCTATTTTTAGGGTTTGCATGTTGGAATCTTTGATGCATGTCTGAATATTCTTTGTAGGTTTTTCAGGAGCTTCACAGTGATGTAACTGTTGTCACCTAGAATCGCACCCTGTGCAAAGTTTACAAAAAATTGAGTATTTTAGAGCAACATGGGATCATCTCAAGGTTGTGGGTCACCTATAGCTGAAATGAACCTCTGGAGAAGGCCAGCTTCCTTTGGGTATCACCTAAACTATTGTTTCTTTGAGAGGAAAGAGGGAAGAGATACATAAATTAAAGGACTACACTAGGGTGATACACCGAACTGGTGAGAAATCATGAAATGAACACAGGAAGAACATACACTTGAAAGCCTAATTGCTATTCTCAGAACAACCTCTTTTAGATTTAATGCTTTAGTCCTAACATGTTTGAACTACATACACATCTCATGAAGGAAAGATTAATTTCACAACTCTAAGATATGAATACAGAATTATAAAACACAGTTAAAGACTTTGCATGTTCAAAAGAAAGATACAGAAATGAGAATCAATACAAACATGAACACAAGCCTCCAAGGTAAACTCTGTGTTGTATTCAAGATTTCAGCTGAGTTACAGAAACATACATTAATTGAGAAAGGATTGATAAAAAATCACTAACTCCCTTGAATGCATAATCAAAACTATTTACAAAAAGGCAAAAAATGCCTTATATACAGACTGATATCGGCCCATTAGGGCTTACAAAAATATCGGAGCTCAGAAAGATCTACCCTCAGATCTTTTGGTTGAAGTTAATGCTAAAGCATGTGTGTGTGTCGGTGAAGAGTTACCCTTGTAGAAGCCTTCTTCAGATATTCTTCAGCTACCGCATTCATTCGATCCATCATGTCCGATTGAGCTACTTCAGCTACACCTTGAATGCCTTGAGCCTACAATAGATACACATCGCCTTTCATCCTGTTGATCTTCTTCTTCTTTTGGTCAAATCACCACGCAAGCTATCTCAGACGGTCACAAGCTCATCACCAGAATCGCATGTCAGTGAGACACTTAATTATGTCTCCCCAATGCGGTTATGCTTCTCTACAGCAATCGGCGTAACTCATTATCATTGGCAAGAGTCATAGCAAGCTCTAAGAGTCTTTCTAATCACCTTTCTCTCGCTCTAAGCTCACTTCAACCCATCGTCAGGCTCTTCACTCCTCGGCGAGACATTCGAGTGTTGGTGAGACCTCTCATCGAAGCTTCATTATCCTACCGCTACACTCCAGATTCGGCGAGACTTCCTCAGGTCGGGGAGATTTCCGTTGGTTTCCCGTAGGTAGGACATCGCTTTATTGACAAGAGGTTGTGCTAAAGGCACCTTGCTTTGGTGAACTGGGCTCACATCACTTCACTTCGGCAAGAGAAACATTCATCGACGAGAGGTTACAATGGGCTTCATTTGTCATGTCGATATCACTTTCACTGAGACTTTGGCCTGTCGGCCAGACTTCATACCAAGCATCTTCTCTTAGCAATCTCCCTTTGTTGTCGGTGAGACACCACCAGTTCGTTGAGACTTTCTCCCTTTGTTTTATCTTTCGGTGGGTTCCCCTTCCTATCGGGGAGACATCTCTACTTCGGTAAAACATTTTGCCAAGAACTCTATCCTTTGGCCGAAACTGCTTTTCGTTCTGAAGGCTTTACTGCTTGGTGAGACTCACGCCGAAGTATGAACCCTCAGCCAACTTCTTTTCTTTTGGCCTGACTCCTGCCGGTCGGGAAGAGGTCCTCTCGAGCTCCTTATGTTATGTCGAAGGCTCCTCCGTTATCGGTGGGACCCACGCCGAACTCCCCGATGAAACGCTATCGGCGTAACCCTTGCCGATCGCCGAGACATTACTGTGAAAGCTTCAAGTCTTGGCGAGGCCTTTCTTTGTCTTCGGTGGTTCCTTCATACTTTGGAAAGACCTACGCCGAAGGCAATATCCTTACTGAAACTTGTGCTTGTCGCCAAGACTTAGCGAGTCGGCAGGACCTCACGGTGAACCACTCATCCTTTACTAAGCTCTTCATTACTGTCGGCAAGACATTAGCTTTAGTGATGTCACCTTCCTGTCGGGGAGACACTAAGCCTTCGACATGACCTCATGCCAAGCCTTAAAACCTTTGGTGAACTTCTCATTCAGCAAGACATTTGATGTCGACGGGACATCTCAGCGAAGTCCCTTAGTTACACCGAGGTTCTTTTGTGTCGGCGGGACTCCTACCGAAGACAACTGCATAAAGGCCCATCCTTTCCTTTCAGTGAGACTTTCGTCCTCGCCAAGACCTCCTGGTGAAGCCCTCACTTTTGTCGAAAGAACCTCTCGCTCTGAGACTCTTCACACGTCGACGATACATTGAACCTTCGCTGGGACTTCTCACCAAGCGTTGTAGGTCTCCCCGAAGCCCGTGGTCGCTGAGAGTCTTGGTGAACGATGGTTGAATGGCCTATCAGCCAAGGAAATCCACGCGGTAAGAGATCATACCGAACCCTCTCCGTTATAGTGATAGGCTCTGTAGGCTCATTCGGCATGACAGAAACTAGGTCGCAACGACCTGCTCAGGATGGAAAGAATCAAATAGTCAGTCAGCCAGACAGTAGGAGAGTCTTGCCAACTTTCTCCTTGGATGATTTTCATGCCGAATCTTCCTAGGGTAGCTTCTCTCACTAAGTTCCCCATGACCTAGCAATAGATGTAGAGTCTTTGCCCTTGTGTGAATGTCCCACTAGCCTCTGAAGATCTAAATTTTAATTATCTCGCCTAATTTAACTATAGGTGAAATAGAGGCAACAGTAACATGCAAGCCAGGATCAAGACCTTTTTGTAGAGTTGTCTTGAGAGGCTATTTTTAGGGTTTGCATGCAGGATTTTTCAGTGCATGTCAGCATACTCATCGTGGGTTTTTCAAGAGCTACTCAGCAAGGTAACATACAGGCAGAATTGATCACTTTTTCAGGAACTTACTATTTTTAGCTAGTGATTGCATGTAGTCCAGTTTGTTGGGTTTTGTGAGATCTCTCGAGCAGTGTGACATGCAAACACATCCAACAACTAATTGGTCAATTTTCTAGACACTTACTAGTTTTAGCAAGACCACTCTAGTTGCTACCCAACACTTCAGTATCACGAACAGGGCGACATGCAACATAAACAGGGTCAAACGAAGATCGTTTGAGCAACATGCAAGTCAGATTAGGGTTTCTAGCTTTGGGACCCAAAATGAAGGGTCAAACGCCAAAATCTCTGAAAAATCATGTATCCCATTGCAATTAGTATCTTTCAAGGATTCCACTGGTAAAATTTAAAGGCAATTTGAGCACTTACTATTTATAGTAAGTCACTTCTTAAACAAGCTATAAATAGCAAGTGAGCGCAAGGCACCAGTGTGAACAAGTCAGTCAACCCATGAGGACCCCATGGAGAAAATTTCACGTCAAACAAAGTTGCAGAAGTCCTGAAACCAAGCAATTACTATAAATAGTAAATCACCTCCAGAAATAGGCTATAAATAGCAGGTCGACACAAGATGGCAATGTGAACAGATCAACTAGATCATGAGGATCCTATGGTGTAAATTTCAAATCAATTCAAGCTATAGGGGTGTGAAAACCAGAGGCTTACTAAATATAGTAAAACAAGGGCAAGAAAGCTGGAAAAGTGGCTAAGTCTCAAAAATATTCCTGCATGACCCCTCAAGTGCGCCCTCAAGATACTAGCTTGGAGAAAAATGCCTAAGTATGAGGAATTCCCTGAAGACCCCTTGAATGCGCCCAGTCTGAAGGGAGGCTAAGGAAAATTTGTCTAAGTCTTGAAAATTCCTGCTCCAGCCCTCAAATATGCCATCATCAAGGAGGAAGCCTGAAAATGTCTAAGTTTGAGAAAGTTCCTCCATGACCCTTGAAGTGCGCCCAAGGTGAAGCTGGCTGAAGGATGGAAAAAATTTCAAGTGTTAAAATTCCTATTGCCTAGCCTAAATGCACCCATGCTAGAGGTTGGCTTGGGAAAAAAATTTCTAAGTCATGACAAGTTCCTACTCACCCCTTGAAATGTGCCCATGTTGGAGGTTGGCTTGGAAAAGTTGCTAAGTGTGTGACATTTCCTCCTCAGCACATGAAATGCGCCCAAGGAGAGAAGTGGTGAGGAAAATTGTCTAAGTCAAGACAAGTTCATGTCCCCCCTGTCAAATGTGCCCAACTCCAAGAGGCATGAAGGAAAAAGTTATTAAGTGTTAGAAAGTTCCTGCAGGACCCCCTAAATGCGCCCTTGCCCTTGATGGAGATGGAACTAGGAAATTTTCTAAGTATGTTGAAATTCCTTCACTACCCCTCAAATGCGCCCAAGATGAAGTTAGCTCAAGGATAAGAAAAAAGTTTCTAAGTAGTGTTGAATTCCTCCTAGACCACTCATATGCGCCCAAAGTGGAAGTCAACTTGGAAGAAAATTTCCTAAGTGTTGTAAATTCCTTCACATCTAGAGAAATGCGCCCAAACTTGGAGATGATAAAAAAATTTAAGACATGGAAATTCCTTGACCACCCCAAGAAGGCGCCAGCTTCATGAAGTTAAATAAAGTTTTCCAAGGCAAAGCAAGAGAAGAAATATGCCCAGACAGGAAGAGTGAAGATGAACTTTGATGATTAAATCTTTTTTCTAAGGTATAAAATTCAAAAATTAAATGTACCTCTTCATAGTGATACACATGAATTTGGCATTTTCTGAAGGGAATTCTCTTCTGGGTACTGGATATCTTCATCAAAGAGATGATTTTGAAATTATTCACGTCCTGTCAGAGACTTTAAGATGCCGATTTTACTCAGGCGTCTGGTTGATGAAATTTTCTAGAGGAAATAAATTATTTCTAAGGTAGATGGGTTGGAAATTTGGCTAAGGCATGAAGAATTTGAAGATGAAGTTTCCTAGACAAAAATGATGAACTAGATCACTCAGACCTTGGAGATCAGAACATGGGAATTGGGTAAGTAAAGTGAATTTATACTATAAGTGTTATGATGCTCCTCTTATTTGTTTTGCAGGATGAATACCAGGACCAAGGTAGGAGGACTTGAAGTGATGGAGCGAATACTTTGGGACAATATTGCAACTATAGGATGAAATAAAGTTACATGTTTCAAGCCCCTCCATGATGTCTCACTTGCATCCAAACCATCAAGGCAAATTTCATTAGAAATGGGTAAGTGTTGGAATTTCTCCTCAAAGACCCAATATGCACTCAACGCAGTCAGGCGAATGGCAAGCGAGAATGATTGAATCCAAGATAAGAAAATCTTTCAAGTTCAAAATGAAGGAAAAGATGAAGGCCCGGAGACTGACATCATGATAGATTGAAGGACAAAATAAAGGAATTTTTCTTAAGTCTGAAGTCCTCCAGCAATGACCCAGAAGATGTTCTCCAACATACTCCACATAACCAAAGGTACCATGACAACAAGTAGGAAGATCATCGTCAAATAGTTGAACATACCTACCATATCAGTCCAAGAAACAGAAGCAGTGTTGACTAGACTCATCTAGTTTGCAGTCAACAAGAGGAACAAGAACAATGTGAATGCATTTCTAGATAGGAATCTTCTAGAAGATGGTGAACATTAATTGCTCATTTATTACCCCACTCTTCTTGGTAGCAATTTTTAGGGTTAGGGCTTATATGGCTCGATCTGAACCATCCCTCTTATTGAATCTAAGTCGTCCATTGGACTTGGCCAACTATAAAAGGGGCATCCCCCTTCATTTGTAATTCATTAGAAGAGATAAAATAGTGGAGAGACAAACTTAGAGATAGCATAGCATAGATTGGTAGCTTAGATTGAAAAGGAAGGAAAATCTTCCATTTGAATGCTTTGTAAGAAGTTGTGAACACTCTCATAATAAAAAGAGTTTTCATTGATGGTGATTTCGTCTTTTGTTGTGCGTAGCTAGCGAGGCTTCTTCATCCTTCCAATTCACTTAGAATTGTAAAGTAGCTAAAAGTAAAGTAGATTTCATTTCATGTAAGTAGATGATAGTTGTGGAATGTGGTGTTTAATTTGCACAAGCCTTGCTTATCCATACCACTAGCAAGCTCATTGATGGTGGGTGCACCTTGTGTGGTCAACTGGAATATTGTGTACTTAACTTTGATCATGATTTGTATTTTTATATGCGTCATTGTGATGGTATTTTCATGCTAAGTTGTGATCTAAACACCTTGAGCTACTCCTTTGAAGATTGCACCAGTTCTATGGAAGTTGTCCAAAGTGAGGCAAATTAGAGCCTGGTTGAAGTTTGCAAGAGTTAATTGCCACGTCCCACGCCTTAGAGTAGAGTAGTACTTTCTTAGGCCCTGCATCCATTTACATTCAGTACTTTCTGGTTAGTATAGGAAACCCGTGCTTCATTGATAAATCTTTCAAACTTTGAAAATTCCTTTCTTTGTTGTTGAACAATTGTGTAAGTCCCCTTGGAATACCAGCAAATCACATCGAGCCAACTGAGACTATCCACTGCATAAAGGAACCTTGGAGTTGAACGCATGATCTTTCTTGCAATCTTAGCATGTTGGATACTTTGTTCAAGAGAGGATAGAGTAGCTATTGGTAACTTTATTCTGTGTTGGTGCGGTCATGAAAAACACATCAACAGTTGGTTTTGCAACCCAAGGTTGGGAGGTGAGCACACCCTATTGGCCATGAAAGAAAAATTTATCTTGTGTAGTTTTGCAAGCTTGAGGAGTTGCAAGTATGGTGTACCTATGATGCTTGAGAAATTTTTTATGTTTATTATAAATTCTATGAGAAACTTGTCCTATTGAATGCTTGTTGTTGTAACGTAGCAAATGGTGTATTCTATAACTGGTGCAGGAGCACCTTTGATGCAATTTTGGGTTATATTGTGAAACTTTGGTTTTTGCTTTGTTTTGGCTTGATTGATGTAAATAAGGTCATTTGAGACCATCCTAAGTGATTTAGGACCATTTTTGGGTCATCAGGTGAAATTTAAGCAAATATTGTAAAAGTTGCTAAAAGTTGTCAATGTTGTAATGACAACTTTGCAAATTTGTTAACCAATCAATTGTGGGTCGGTTGGAGGCTTGGAAATGATTGTAGAAGCATAAATATGCCTTGTAAACATGAAATCCAAGGTTGGTTGAAGTTGGAATGAAGAAAACCTCAAGTTTGCACATTCTAAACTACATTTTCTTGCAAAATCTAACTATTCTTTCACATTGTACGGATTTCTACTTGTTGGTACAAACCAGAAGTTGATTGGAAAAGTTGCAGGGGTTCATCACCTTTGCAATGCTTTTTGTTTGACTCAAATCCATTGAGTTTTGAAGAAGATACAAACATTTTGTGACAACTGCCCTAAACTCTGCCTAGGGTTTGAAACTTGTAAAAAAATGCCATAACTCGAGATTCCACCATGGGAAAATGTTGCAAATTGGTGGAAAATTCTTTCTTGGAACCATCTACATCCTTGCAAGGTTTTGGGTTCATTTCATGCACGTGGGAGGAAGTTCTTGATGACAGTTTGCTCATTTCCATTGGAAAATAGTCATAAACCATCCATCCACCCTAGGGTTTGATCAATTCATGAATGGCTTGATGTTGTTTGGGTCTAGGCCATCCTTCCATGGTGTTTGGAGCTTGTGTAGACCAAAGGTGTCATTGGTTCAGTTGTCTTGTGCATCCTTCATGCCTTGTGACTATAAGCCCTAACACTGATCTTTGCCTTGGAATGTTGTATCATCGAAGTTTGAGTTCTAAAAAGGTTAAGAACCATTCGAACATGTTGACATAATCCTGAGACCACCAAAGGACTATGCTCATGTTGTCCCACCCTTGCTTTGGCTATTGGCCATGTCCATTTAAGAGCAAGAACCATTGTTGAATGTGGTCATCATTTGGAGTGTGCCGATTCAAGAATGGTTGTGAATGATCAAAGGTGTTGGAGGACACCATGTGTATTGAAGAGCAAGATCCATTGTTGAATGTGGCCATCATTTGGAGTTTCTTGATTCAAGAATGGTTGTGAGTGATCAAAGGTGTTGGAGGACATTGAAACATTGCTGCCCCACCATACCACATTGTTTTGCACTTGTTGGTGTGTACTTCCCTCCTTGGATGCCCATTAGGCTAAGTTGACAATGGTGACAAGGTACACTAAGATGCCTCTTTCAATGAAACCCTTGAAGAATGATGTTGAAGAAATCACATGGTGTTAGGATCTGCCCCTGCTCTACATCAATAACTGTGTTGCTATAAATAAACAAATGAAAGTTTTGTAACTATATATATTATAAAGAAAACAGATATTTCTTTATTTCAACATAATCCATGCCTATACTGTTGAGTAAAGCTATGGACTGATTCAAAAATAGATTTGAGATGAGATCCACCTTTTTCAGTTAGGAAAAGAAAGGACATATATATGTATTGTTTTCTAGTAGTTGCTGTTGGACAAGACAAAAAAGAATGTTATAAATTGTTGTGTAATTTTTTTGCTTACATTTTAAAAGAAAGATATAATGTCTAAGTAAGGCTTGATATTTATATTTCTTGTTATCTGGACCAATATGTCAAGGAAAGTTTTTGTTGATAAATCCTTACATTGATTTATTGTCTCCTAAAATTTTTGTTCCTTATAGCCGCCATGAAACTCTAGTCGGACAATGAGCGGCCCACATAAAGATTTTAAGTTAAATCGATTTTTGAAGGGATATGCATTGAGCGATCCTCTTTTAAGGTTAGAGCCCTTGTTTCATTCAAAGTAGATGTCATATAATACTTCATTTGGATGAAACTTGCCTTGCTGCCCTTGCCTTTCATTCAATGCAAAAGAAGAGTCAAAAAAACTATTTACATTTTCTTTGTGAGGCCCATGTCATGGAAGATTTGACATGGTTTTGGTTTTAAACGGATATTTTTCACTTACGAAAGTTGCCCTCTACGTGGAAGAAGGAAGATAGTGGGTAAAAGAAATGCCATAAAAATATGCAAATTTTAAAGTCATTCTTTTAAGATAAAGTTAAGTTAAATAATATTCTTAAGATATAATTAGGAATGTATGTCTTTTTGAAAAGGAGAAAATCATGCTAAGTAAATTTAAAAAGAAAGAAAACTAAAGACTGAAAGGGAGGGCTGTGTGGCTTATAAGCTTAAGAGGGGGTTGGGTTAAATATATTAATTTAAGATGGAAAGAAACCGAAAAAGAAAACTAATGGGTATTAATAATACTCTTTTTAAAAGAGAGAGGGGTTTCTTTTATTTATTTATGTTTATTCTTTTAAAAAAAATTTAATATAAATTATGGATAGGTATAAATAAATATATATTCTAGTGCTAAATATTCACATAATTAAAAGTTTAAAAGATAATTAAATAAATAGAAAATAAAAATAAATAAAAAAGTTTAAAAGATAATTAAATAAATAAATACATTATATATAGATAAGAGATTTTATTTTGGAGGTATTTATATATTAATATTAAGAGAAGTAATAATATATTAATGTTTTTTATTATAGGAAAAACAGGTTTTGAAGGGTCCTGAAACTCTTTATAAGAAAACGGTTGCTTCATCATATAATAAAAAATAGAACAAGCAGCCAAAAACTAGCACACAGATAGCCAGAAAAAGGCACAAAAGACAAAAACAAACTAGAGGTTTTTAAGAATGTTTGCCACTTCAAGATCACTATCAATTATTTTTTGATGGACATTCATGACTTCCACCACTTCATCAACAAGAATACCAGCCTTTGCATTAAGTTTGGTCTTGTTACAGGTTCTAGCAGAAGGCCTCGTATCACTAGTCATCTTTTGCTACACACCACCATCAGCCACCATGTCTTTCATATAATAGAATTGTCCCCTAGCCACTTCCTAGCTTTCTTATTCAACAAACACAAACCCTCAGCTTCATTGCACATAGCATGTTTATTGACCTCCAAAACCTTCTCCAATTTATCGCCAAGGGCAACAAAATTTTGTTCGTAGGAATTCTTCATGTTGAGCATTTCATCAGCCACCATTTTGAGAGTTTCAAATAACTGATTGACCTCAAGTTGCACCTTGTTGACTTGAGCCTGCATATTAGGCCCCTTAGAAGAAGAGGGCTCTTCAACGTTATTACTCATAGCTCTAACCCAAACATTAGTGGATTTCATCTCATGGAAAACCCACTTGAAAAGCTTGAATAAGGAAAGAGAGCTCACTTTCACCAAACCAAGATAATCAGGCATAATCTCCCTCCTAAAGTTAAAACCATCCTTGTCCACAGTATAATATTCTTGGGAGTCACTACTAGTAGAAGCATTCTTTATGGTTTCCTTCCCTTTTTGAGCAGAGACTGCAACACCTTTGTCCAAGTTCTGCTCCAACAACTAGTTCTCAGCATCCAACAAATTTTCAACATTATCCTACGGCTCATCCCTTCCCAAATTCATAGGAGACTTTCTCCTCTTCAACCCCTCTTTATTCTACACATTGGAAACAGGGGAGACCCCCAGCTGACCCTTGTTAACCTGATCCTCCTTGCTAAAATTATCCAAAACAGTCCCCTTCATCTTTTTGCCGCCCAACCCCTTCATAGGTTTAGACTTCTAGTAGGACCAACCCACCTCGGCCTCATCTCCCATTTCGTACTCATCAGCCCTAGAGGAGACCGAGGTTTGATTCTTTATTCTTTTCTTACCTTTAGCCTTCAACTTTTTTCCATCCAACCCCTTCATAGGTTTAGACTTCTGGTAGGACCGCACAATCTCTTCCTCATCACCAGTAACACACTCATCGTCCCTAGAGGAAATAGGGGATTGATTCTTTTTTCTTTTCTTACCTTCAGAGATGGCAAGAGATTCTAAACCACCCTCCAAGGATGCATCACACCCAGGGGAATAATCTTCATCCTCAAAATCATCTTCCAACCCTGTCACATACTCAAGATTCTTCTTTTTCTTCCCAACATTGAAAATATTGGGTTGAGCATGGAGAGTAAATTCCTTAACATACTCAAAAATTAGAAAAATTAAACCTTCATGGAGGATAGGGTTTTTGGGAGTGCATCTATGATCCCTTATACCATTTTCTAGAGAGACCAGTAAATAGAATGTGGTTAAGCAAAACAAAATGATACCCAGAAATAACAGAAAAGAAGCCATCGAGGGTAAAATACCTCATGATCTCCTCAGCAACATCTCTCCAAATTTCCTTGAGTGAAGAATGGAAATAGCCACCACATTTTTCCCTTTCCACCTTCCTTCTCTCATTATCTTTGAAGAAAGCATCCATTTCCAGACTAGACTCATTCTTATCTCTATAGAATTTTTTCCCATCAATCGATAAGCCTGTGATTTCGGCAATGAGATCCTTAGTGATATTAAACTCCTTTCCCCCAATTTCCAGCACACGATTATGCCAACCCTCAAGAAATTCCTACAAAGTATTTACATCAAACCCATGCAACTTTTTCATATACAGGGTCACTCCCCCGACCTCCAACAATTCCCAAACCTTCTTGTTAGCCTCACAATGTCACAAGATTTGGGATCAATTCTATTTCGACTACCCCCCATAGTTGCAACAAGCAAGCACCCCAACAGAAGGAAGAACTTGTAGAGGAGTGGAAGATACTTAGAGAACTTGCAAAGAAAAAAAGGAAACCTCGAGAAAACAAAGGCTCTCTAAATACCCACAATTTATGTGGATTGGACAAGATGGCAGAGAGGAATAATGAGAAAAGAAAGCCTAGTCATCGAGCCAACACACCATCGGAATGGCGCTTGGCCTTTCCTCTAAGTGGATTACACACCATCATTAAAATACCACTCCTCTCAACACCTTTAAAATTCATAATGAATATGGAGTGAGCCTCCAGGGGAAGAAGGTCGTGTTCTCCCCATTCCAAAGAATCATTCACTCCATAATTGGTGAAAAAATCAGCCATCCTATTCCCCTCTCTATAAACATCTTCCAAAATATTTAAGGCATCATTAATGAGAGCTTCCACCATCCACGAAGGATGAGACAACTTCCTAAGGTTATTAATGATGTTGAGGGAATCACCCTCGAGCCACACCGTATCATACCCCCTAGTTTGAGCTAACTTCAAAGCATGATAAGCTGTAGATTCTTCCACAAAGTGGTTTGTTTGGGTTCCCAAAGAGAGCGCCACCGCATAAACAAACCTACCATTAGAATCTCTTAACACTCCTCCACAACCAAGAAGACCTAGATTACCTTTAGCAGCTCTATCTATATTAGCTTTCACCCACCCAGTAGGAGGAGCCTTCCACACCACATCCTCCCTAGAAGCTTTACCTTTAGTCAAAAGCAGAGAAATATCACAAGATAGATTCCAATTTTGAACAACCTCATCATCCCCTTAAGAAATCACCAACTTTGGACCATCCAAAAAAGAGGTCTGAGACAAAAAATTCTCTTTAATTGCAACACAAATCTTGTGAGCCAATCTGATAGATAGGAGAACAAAATCCCTAAAGATCCTATTATTTCTTTCCAACCAAATTCCCCAAGCCATTTGAGGCAAGATGAGGGACCAAAGAGAAACCAAAGCAGGATTTTTGAAAGAGCCTTCCATTGCGACACTGTCACTGAGAGAGGATGGGAAAACCCAACACATGCCCCAAAGAGAAAGCACATGATCCTAGATATAATGCACAAATTTGCACCCAATCAAAAGATGACCAAGATTCTCTACCTCTTCTTCACATAAAAAACAATGGTTAGGAAACATAAAGCCACTTTGCACAAGATTATTAGTAGTCAACACTTTACATTGGAAGAACAACCAAAAGAAAATATTAATTTTAGGAATCAACTTGGGGTTCCAAAGAGAAGCCCAAAAGAGGGCAGGGCCAATAAAAGAGACTCACAAGGCAAAAGCTGAGGAAATAGAGCATTTACCATTAGAAGAAAACCTCCACACAATCCTATCCATCGGAGCTAAAGAAGGGATGTGAACAAAAGCCAAGGCTTTTGAGAGAATTTCCAAACAAGGAATGAGAACATGCAACCTCTTCCATGTTCCATTGCTTATGTAATCAACCACAAAGCGGCCAAAATGTTGTACACACAAATCCTTCTAGGGGAGAGCCCAAGGTTCATCTTTTAGCAGACCATTTCCAAAGCACCAGTCATCGCAAAAAAAAACCTTCTCCCATTCCCCAATTTCCATCTCAAACCTTTGGAAACAATATGTTTAGATTTCACCATAGCATTCCAAAGAAGAGACCCAGAAGGAGGAGAAAATCCTGAATCTAGGAGGCCTCTGAAACGATCCACTCCCCTAAGGTATTTATTTGAAACAATACGGCCCATTCAAAATTACCAGAAATGAGATTCCAAAGCTGCTTAGCAAGTAAAGCCATATTAAACTCTTTGATTTTCTGAATGCCAAGACCCAAAACATTCTTAGGTTTACACTTCATCTCACGAGAGAAAATGTAACCTCTTTCTTTCTTCCACCCCAAACCAAAGAAAATTCTTCTGAATTCCTTCAAGTTTATCCACAAATTTTTGAGGCATTTGAAAAAGGCTAAGAGCATAGATAGGGATATTTTGAAATTTTGATTTGATCAATTGAATCTTCCCTACTTGACTCAACAAAGAACCCTTCTAGCCAACTAATTTGGCATTAAACTTGTCCACCAAACCCCTCCAAAAATAATTAGTCACAAAATTAGAGCCCAAAGGGAGACCTAAATAAGATGAAGGTAATTCCCCAATCTTGCACTAAAGAATCCAAGCAATTCTCTGCTACCTATCAACTGGGGTATTAAGGAAGAAAACCGTGCTCTTAGGAAGGCTAACCTTTTGTCCAAAAGCCAATTCATACAACTACAAAATACATTTAATAGCTTTAGCTTCTTTAATGGATGATTCCCCAAGCTTGAGTGTATCATCCATGAACTGTGGATGAGAGCAAATCAAATTTCAGAATGAAGGAGAAAGCCCAACCAACTGATTAGAATTAACAAATCTATGAATAAGTTTGGTAAGAAACTCTGCCAAAATGATTTAAAGGAAGGGAGATATAGGATCTCCCTGTATCAATCCCCTCGACCATCCAAAGAAAGGAGAAGGAAACCCATTGACAAGAATAAAAATTTTGGGGGTAGAAATCAGCTGAGAAACTAGCAACACCAGCTTTTCCCCATACCAAATGCCTTTAAATATTAAGTAAGAATCCCCAATAAACATGATCATAAGCTTTCAAGAGATCCAATTTCAAAAGAAAACCATCCATTTTATTCATAGCTAAAGAATGAATATGCTCATGCACAATAAGAACTGAGTCAAGAATTTTCCTTCCAGGAACAAAGCCATTTTGCTAGATTGAGATGATTTGAGGAAGAATCTTTTGAAGTCTAACTGCCAACACCTTGGAAAAGATCTTGTAGATAGAGTTTCATAAACTAATGGGACAAAACTCATCAAAAGAGAGGGCCCCCGACTTCTTGGGGATAAGAACAATGAAAGAAGCATTAAGTTCCTTTAGGAGGCTACCATTACCAAAGAATTCTTTTGAAGCATCCACCACATCCCTAGCCACAATATCCAAAAAGGATTGAAAGAAAAACATAGGGAATCCATCAGGGCCAGGCACTTTGTTACCTTCAAATGAAAAAATAGCACTTCAAACCTCCTCCTCCAAAGGAAGGCAAACTAACTTCTGGTTGAGATATGTCGAGATAATACTAGGAATATCCTAGAGAAGATCATCTTGACAAACAAAATCAAGACCAACATCAGCTTTCAAAAGATCAGAGAAAAAAGAAGTAGCCCGTGAGATATCCTCATCCTTATCCAACAACTGATTATTAAACCTGATAGAGTTAATACAATTGGAGGCCCAATTTTTTAAAGTAGAAAGGTGAAAGAACTTAGTGTTCCTATCCCCACTCTTTAACCACATTATTCAGGACCTTTGCTTCCAAAATTCCTCCTCTTTGGCCACAATATTATGCAACTTCAATAGAAGAGTGTTCTCCCTCTAAACAAGATCCCCAACATCACCCAAGAGTTGAATATAATTCTACACCACATGAAGCTCCTTCTTAACAACATCCTTCTCCACAAAAAATTGACCAAAAGACTTTTTATTCCATCTTCTCACACTGTTTTTAACATTAGCAAGTTTCTTGGCCACCCTATACATAGCAGACCCATCCACCTGAATATTCCACTAGGAAAGAATCCTATCTTTCAGATCTAGATGACAAGTCCACATCTTCTCAAACCTGAAGGTAAAAAATTTCCTCCTCCCCAAAAAGTCCACAAAAAGAGAAAGGGGAAAATGGTCAGTACCCTAGCCTAGTAAGAGCCAACAGAGAGCAGGAATAAAAAAGAATCCAATCAAGAGATATAAGAGTCTAATCCAATTTCACTTGAATCAAAGCATCCCCCACCCAATGGTTAGACCATGTATAGGAGGCCCCTTTAAGATCCAAGTCAAGAAGAAAATTATTATTTAGCAGGCTCATTAAATTAAATCTACTCTCATCCACCACTTGAGAACCACCCATTTTATCAGAATCTTGCAACGGAGTATTAAATTCCCTCATCACCAGCTAGTTGCAAGAAGGATGAAGAGATTTAAACAAGCTAAGATTATCCCAAAACCACTTTCAAGCCTTCTTGCAATTAGGAGTGTAAAAATTGGAGAGGATCCATGAAAACTTATGACTAATATTGCTGAAAGAGGTCACCACATGATTATAGTCAACAAACAAAGTCACACCCTTGATAGCCTTAGGGTTCCAAA
The DNA here is from genome assembly GCA_007258455.2 of Sequoia sempervirens. NCBI lineage: Eukaryota > Viridiplantae > Streptophyta > Pinopsida > Cupressales > Cupressaceae > Sequoia > Sequoia sempervirens. The sequence goes on from VDFB02321111.1 coordinate 123,468, forward strand.
AGATAACAATTCCACCAAAAGCTCTAGCAACCTTAGAACATTGCATCCCACAGTCTTTAAAAAGCTTGTTTTTAATTCTGCTCAATTTATCAGACCCCATTTTAGTCTCCTAAATCAAAATAATGTTTGGTTTATGATCCTATTTGTGAGGGTGGTTTAACCCCCTCATATTCCATGATATAATCTTCATGAGAATTTAGGGGAGGTTCCCTTAGAACACATCTCCAACAAGGTCCTTTGGGTACCATCAACAATATCTAGTCTACTTTCTTTATCCCAAGATGACTAAGATTAAGGACGAACTCTTCCTCTCGGCTTTGAACCGCAATCAGGCCTCTGATGGTTCCTAGTAGAAACTCCTAGTGGGGGAGACTGCTTCTTCCTATTCCTTCCTTTAACCAAAATATAGGGTGATTCTTTCAAAGCATCATCACTCTCTTTTTGCTCAAGATTCTCAACCTCTACCCCTCCCATAGTCGAAGGGATAGTATCAGTAACACCCTGAGGAGAAATTATCCCCCCTGAGTCCTGGATAGCCGAAGGAGACTGCAACGTATCATTCACTAGGGGCACTTCCTCCTCCTTCTAGTTCTTTAAATCCACAACCTCCTCAGAATGAAGAGGGGGCATCTCTTGTAGAGATTTGTTCAACTAATCATTCCCTTCTTTCAAAGCCACCTCCTTGTTCACAATGCTATCCCTAGGGACCAAAGGATTTGGGACCTGTGATAGCACAGGCATAGCCGAAGTAGCATCAGTGATAGGCTCCTTAGGAGCTTCCTTAGAAACATGTCCACTCTCCTTTTCTCTCCATTGTCTCACCACAGTCTTCTAAACCTTCAAAGAGAATTTCTTAGCCCAATGACCAACTTTTTTGTAGTGAAAGCAAGCAAAAGGAATGGACTCAAATTTCATCGCTTGCTCCCACACCCCGATTTTAGAATTAATCTTTACAACAAAAGGGATATTTGCATACTATTCTATGTTGACACAAAAGCGAGCATAGACCAGTTGTTTCTTGGAGGTTGTCATTTGATCAATGGAAAGAAGGGACCCAAAAGTACTTGCAATTCCTTTGAAAACTTCTTCATCCCAAAATCCATTGGAAGACCAAGAAATCTAACCCAAATAGGGGTGGTCAAAAAAGAGAAAGAGTTGGGTTTAAACCCTATTTCCCACTGCTTAAGTAGCAAGGAAGACTTCCCAATGAACCATGGGCCTCTCATTAAAGCTAAAATGAAATCATCCTCATAGTTAGAAGAGAATGAGAAGAACCCCTTCGCCATAGTTGCAAAATCAACTTGACCTTTGGGGTGCCAATGATTAATACATAACTTACAAACCAACTCAATGTGGGGACAATGCCCCATAAACTTTCCCAACAATGTCATTTCCATATGAGAAACAATTTTCTCGACAATACAGTCAGGAATAGAGATAGAAAAATCACCTGTAAGAGCATTAGAAACACAAGCCACTAGAGAAGTACTTTTACATTTTGGCTTTGAACCGAAGAGGTTTGACCACTTAAGATCCACACACACCCATCCTAGTACTCTTCCACACCCCACTCTTAGTGACGTGTTGTTGATGAATTTTCTCAAGCAATTCATTCCTCAATGCATGTAGTATACAACCATGCAAGTGAATGTTTATTGATTGTTAGTGTTTTATGGTTTTTTTTCAAAAAAAAAATGATAGTTGTGTTTTTACCTTCGTGAAAAAGTTTAGGGCATTACAATGCAAATCTTGATGAACAAAGGGAAGAATGTGTACAATAGTTAGCTGAAAGGGAAAGAGATGAGGTTGAAGCTATTATAGATTCCCAAGTAACCAAGAAAACAAGATAGAAGGAGTATGAGGAATATTTGGTCAAATGGAGAAATAAGATAGGAAATGAAGCAACCTGGATGCATGCATCTAAGGTTGCCAAGTGGAGAATTTCAGTTCTAATTTCTTATTTATCCCAGCTTGTTATATATACAAAAAACAAGAGGCATACAATTCAAGAAAGAAAGAGGATACATGAAGAGTTCATAGAAGATAGGGAGTACAAGTTTTGTGTTGCAGGTCTCCATGGGACTGCATTGGCAATCAGTAGTTGTCCATATTTTCTAAGATAGTTTACACTTTACACTATCTTGTGGAAAAACTACATGCCTTTTAAGTCATTAAATTCTGAAAATAGTCCATAAGTTCTCAAATTATGACATCTATTATGCATAGTCATGTAAGAGGATTGTATAGTTCAATTTGACAATTGAATTACACTGTACCCTTTGAATTGTCATCCTTCCTGGCTATTGTTACAAATTAAGTATTTGTGTGTGGAGCTACAACTTCCTAGCTACCTTTCACTAGGCATTGGAGATGTGACTACATTACAAAGTGTCACATCCAAAAGGGGTTTCCACTAAGGAAAACCCATTGTGTTGGTATAGAAACATGTAGCAATTAGGTTACTGTTAGACAATTATTTAAGCCAAATATCTTTGTTTCTCAGCTGTGAGGATTTTATCTATTGCTAACATCCTTTGAATGCTTATGAACTTTCATCAGTAGATTGAGACACTCATCTTGACAGCCCAGGAAGTCATCCAATCTTTTTTTGTTTGAATATATTAAAGCAAAAGAGCAACAAATTTTAGCACAAGGTTGTTTCAGCTTTCTTTGAATCCATTGTTGTTAGTAGACACTGGAGAGTTGTTTTTATTGACCAACACAATATGGCTAGATGAGTCTCTACTTTGAATTGACTTTCTACATCTTGTGTTGAACAACATGAGTTAACAAATGATTCAATGTAACACTTTTACACCAAAAATATAATTGGCTAATAGACTCGAGATACAAGCATTATTATTAATTGATTTAGTTTGAGGCATGTTTAGAGGCCTTTTTTTTTAGGGGCAATCAAGAGCTGGGGGAGACTCTTGTTGGTGAGTCGGGAGCTAGGTGGTGTGCTGAAGAAGAAACATAAAAAGAAAACTTGGCAGTATTATTACCCAATTTTTTTAGTCATAAATTTTAAGGAGGCCCTTGTGAAACATTGACACTTTCCTGTTGCTATGGGTTGCATAAACCGTCAAGGTCAATGGGATAGAAATCTATTATATTTTCTTTAGTTTGGTCTTTCTGAATTGAAGTAGTGTTCTATTATTGTTATTATAGATTTTTTGGCATGTTCCTTGTTTAAGTTTGAAGAGACATCATGACATCTCCACTTGCCATACTTGATTTCTACTTTTGTAAACTTCAATAATAGTCTATAGTGACTTCTATAATTTTTGCAACTGCTATTTAGGTTCCCAGTGATAGAATATCTCCCTAAATTTATGGCCAACTTGGCAAAGGCAATGTTAGTGGCATTGACCTTTGTATCACAAATTTGTTGTAGTCAACCTCATCTTCCACCTTGACATATCAAATTGGACTGAGTGGAAATGGCTTAGCCCTGTATAACGAGTCAGCAGTGCAATTTTGGATTGTCTTAATGAGTAGCTCTCACCTTGTATCATTTGCATCGATGCTACAACAAAAATCATCTTTGCAAATTTCTTTAGAATTTGAAGTTTTGTTTCTTTGTTGGTACAATCCTTGGTTTTGGTTATGTTTTGGGTCTCTAGGGAGAGTGGCTCTTCATGGGGGTCGACGCCTCAGGTAGGAGGAAGAGCTAGGATAACCCACATAAGAGTTAGAGTAAAAAGTGAAAACTTAATTAAGGAATTTAGGGGGTTGGGTAGTAATAACATTAACAAGATAAGTAAGGATGCCTCATCCACTCATTAGGGCTTTCACAGACTAAGGGTGGATTGAGAATGTCATGGTTGCCAAGGTCGTTACCTCATCCTCGTGAGAGGTTAATGGCTCCGCATGAGTCACCCTATGGGGTTAGCACCTCAGATAGGAGGAAGAGCCAGGATAACCATAGATGGGGGTCGGCACCTCAGGCAGCCAGGAGAAGCCAACGCCTAGAGGAAGGGCTAGGATAACCCATGTAGGACTATGTGATGACACTCTCCCCTAGTACCCCTTATGAATTTTTATCTTTGCAAGCCTCTAGAAGTGATTCATTGATGTGATGTTATATGATTTATTGTTGCTATCTTTGGAAGCGATCTCTTGATGTTATGTTATATGATCTATTGTTGCTATGTTATGGAAGTGGTTTATTGTTGATATGCCTTGGAGGTGGTTTATTGTTGATATGTCTTGGAAGTGGTTTATTGTTGATATGTTTTGGAAGTGGTCTATGGAATTTTTTTTCCTTGTGATTTATTGATGATATGTTTAATGGTTTAATGTTGTTATGTTTACTATCTACCGATGTTGTTTTTGTAATGTTATTGTTGTTGAATTTATGTCTTGTAATTTTTCTATGGACATCCTTGGTCAAAGTTTCTTCCTTGTCATCTTCAAGCACGAGGGGTGGGTTTTGCTAAAACCCACATGGTCGATTGGTGGAACGTGCTTCACACCTCGTTGGGTTCCCCATCAGTGTTGGTTCAGTACAGTGCCATCCACATGGAGCTTGAGCCAGAGTTCTCTTGTAGCCAGAAATTCATGATGTATTTCTGATATTCTTTTACATTGATGTATCATTCCCACATGTATGGGAAGTTATGATGTAAACTCAACTCATGTATTTGATCCATGTAATGTATTGTAAATTGATGTAATGTAAAATGTACTTTGTAACCATTTATGGCTTACAATATTGATTATGGTTTTATAACATTTGGTGTATTTATACTTATGCATATGTGTGTATGGAGTCTCTTTGGAGTTAATATTGGTTTTCCTCTCGTAATTAAATTAATGTAATGATCATGGTAGATGTAAGAATGTGGTTTAGCAAGTTGGAATTTATGTTTATCCTTTCATTATGGGTTAGAATTAAGTAATGCAACCTCATGTGCCCCAAAGGAATTAGGTGCTTGAAAGTGTATCATGCAATGTAATTAATGTATAATGGTACTTTATATGTTTACTTAATATATTACTTTGTATTTTTTTTTTTAAATTGTGTGTGTAATAGATTCCTTTGGGATTTGTGCAACGGGCGTTACACTTATCCCTGTAGAATTTTCTACCTTCCATCGACATACCCATGACTTCAGCAATTAAATCTTCATTAATGGTAGTATCCCTACCAAACATACTCAGCACATGGTCATGCCATGCGTCAACAAAGTCCTTAAACACGCTAGCATTAAATCCATTCAGCCTCTCCATGAAGGGAATGACACCACCTCTCTACAAGATCGCCCAGATTTTGGCATTGGCTTGAATATCATCACAAGACAGAGGCTTTGTTCGGCACCTATCCCCACCCATCATTGAATCACTTACAGAAAGAAACCATAGAAAAAGCAAGCCAGGAGAAAGAACAAGAAAAACAACCAGAAAGTGTGTGAAGCTATCGAGGGAAGTACCAATAGATATAATGAGGAGGATGCTTAAAAAACTCAACTAAGGAAGATCGCAAATTCCAATGAGCATCAGCTGTGTGAGAAGTCTAATCAAACAAAAAAATTCATGATACCCATGCATTCCAAAAGCCAAGGAGGTGGGCAAAACCAACAAGCTAGCGTAAATCATTATGAATAAGGGTCCTTAAATCAATAGGCAGGACGTCATCCACATCCCATGACCTTGCAGATGTCACTCCATAATTAGCCAACCAATCAATGACAACATTTTCCTTTCCATAGGCATGAGATATATAAATATCATCAAAATCACCACTTAAGGAAATGACATCTGAAATAAGATTATTAATAGACCAAGATGGTGGAGATCCTTTTTTAAGAAAATTAACAATGTTTAAAGAATCCTCTTCTATCCATAGTTTAGAGATCCCCAAGTCTCTAGCCAATTTGAAGTTATGATAGGCTGCAACAACTTCAACAAAGTGGTTTGTCTGGATTCAATTGGGTTTTTTGTTGCCTCTCATGAATTCAGTTAATTTTGTTTTCCTTTATGACCCAATGCATGCTTGATATTTTAGACTACTAAACAACGGATGGCTCATTCAATCATTTTTAGCTTTTTTATAAAAGTTGAGACATATGTTGTGCTTGGTTAATTCTTGAAATATCAAATTCTTGCTATTTTTTCTGGAATGTTGTTCTAATTTCAAGGGTGTTCCTGCTATTCCCTCTATGAGTGTGAAGCCCTATTTTCCTTCAAAATCAAAAACTGCCATTAAGATTTTGAAGGGGATCATTTAGTTATTGCTTGTTTTTTAAATCACCACATGCAAGCTTTTAAATTAAAATATATCAAGGTAAATCACTCAGCTAAGCATATTGCAATCATTATCTTGTTGTATGGATTGATACTTCTAGAGCAACAAGAACATTAAAACAAATCTTTTATTTTTTAGCACATTCCTCATATTCTGATTGAGACAAACAACCTATATATATTATACAATTTTGAATGATTTGCACCTTCAAAGTTTCTTGGTAGATTCTAGGCCTCATATTACATCATACCAACATAGTAATAACTGAAGATAAATTGGACCCAAATGTTGGAAAATGTTTGTTCCATAAATTTCTTCCTCAAAATAGTTCAAGAAAATTAAGATCATGATAAAACTTACAAAGATTTCTTAGAAACAAATACTCATGGATATCTTGTTAGTTTCTTTGACTTGCCTTGATCATTATCTTCCTTAATAGTAGACATTGATGTATTATAAGAAGTTGAATCTTTATTTACAATCCTACAGGTTTTTTCTTACAATATGATCTAAAATATCATTCTTTGCTCCAAATGAAAACAATTGTGGCTAGTATGTTAAAGAATAATTAAGCATCAGTTCAACCTCATTCTTCCACTACTATTTATATTTATTACATATAATTAATCTTGACTCTACTCTTTTGGTTAAATTCTATGTTGTTTTCTCTTTCATCTCTCACATCAATCCTTGCATCCGACTACATTCTATTGCTGAATGATTGGTCCCTCTCACTTTTTGGCATCATCTCCCTTTTTGTCTTTGCATTTGGCATGTTGATCTTCACATTTTGGACCTTAAAACTTGCAAAATTTGGACCCATTGTGGGAAAATTTTGGGCGACTGATGAAAAATTACAGTTAGTTAGTTCAAAGAGTGCATTCGAAAACAAATTTCCTTAGATTTACTTTTCTTTGATCCACCTCCTTATTTTATACTCATGTATTCAAGAGAAAATAATGCTCAGGTAATTATATAATACTATCGGCATATTCCTTGCTACTCCCTCGGCTACAAGTGCTAGTAAAGATTACAATAAAGTGGTGATATCAAGTTGTAAAAGTTTCCTTAAATATTAAATCACAACTCGTGTTTCCCATTTATTGAAAAAGCCTCCATTAATTTAGTTTAAATAAGGTTTTAAATTGAGCAAAAAGGTAATATGTTGGGCATTCAATCCCATCCATTGGATGGGATTGAATCTCAACCTTAGATTTTAGGGCAATCACTTTTGAACCCTATCTCATAAAGCAAACTTATTAAAATGTCTCTCTCTTTCTCTCATTTCTCCAATTTTTTGTTGTAGGTTGAAAGGAGGATTGAGGAAATACCATCTTATCTATAGATTTCCAAAACCCTACTTTTCTTTTTCCCTCATTCTCATCTTATTTCTTCGTATCATTTTAACTTATTTGTTTCTTGAAATTTCTTACTTTAAACCTTGTTTATTCTTTTCTCCCCTATAGGTTACAAAGGTTTACAACACTACAAATTTGCAACTTAAGATCTATGAAGATTTTGTTCAAAATTTACATACCCACAAAGTTTGTGTAATACCCCTCGTGTTGCTGATACTTTCTAGATACTCTTTTGTGTTGAGTTATGTACTTGGGTTTGTGATGGTGATTATTTCACCAGTTTGATTTGTGTGGATTTATAGTTTAGTTGGTTTGATGTACATGATACTGCTTATCATGTTTTATGATACGTTATGTGGTGATCGTACTATTTGGTTATGTTATGGATTTCATTAATATTTTGTGGTGATGTTATGGTTTAATGCTTGTTTATGGATTCTGATGTGTTTGCTAGTGGGTCTTGGTGAAAGGACGAAGTAGCATCACTCGCTTGTGAATGCACTACTAACCCACGACTACCTTTCACGATGTGTCTATATTGAATATTTATATGCTACTTGATGTTGTTTTCATGCAGGATGCAGGTAGTGGACACCGACTCCACCTGCTTGACAGGTCTGAGCGTGTCCCATAAACCCAACGGGTATGAAGTTGTTAAAAGGGAGTTGATAAGGAAGTGTCCCTGTCCCAAGTTCGTCACCCTATTGTGTGTGTTACGGTGTCGTTGTCCACGACCCCATCTTCATTCTGCATGGTATTGTGATGTTCATCTATTTTAATCTTTGTTTTGTGTTATTTAATTAATGTTTATGGTTGATAATTCTTGGTAATTTAATAATGTGATTTTAATTAATATAATTAAATAGTTAAGTAAATGTGGTTAAGTTAATTGTTAAATTTAAATTTATTATATTTTAAAACATTGTTAAATTAAAAGTTGTCTATTTAATTAAAAGGGATAAATTAATAAATTAAATAAATAACATTGTTAATAATTGTAAATCATCTTTTGTAAAATGAAATAATATAATTCTATGATTTTTATCGAATTTTGGACAAATATTGAATACAAGAATTTTTAATTAATTGTTGTGTGATAATTATGAGCTTTAAAATGAAAAAGATAAAAAAAAAGGATGAATGCATGTTTAGTGTTTTTGGAAAAAAAAAAAGTTTCTTTTATTTTATTGGGGAAAAAGAAGAATTCTTCTTCACGGGCATTTTTGTGATTTTGGAGAAAAAACAACAGTTTAAAAAAAAAAAAAATAGGCTTCTTTGTTCTTGGTTTGTAAAAATAATGATTCATAATTGAGCTTGGCAGAAGTTGGAAGAGTTGCAGAAGAAAGGAGGAGAGTTCGTGAAGGGTTGAATTCGAGAAGACGAAGAAGAGTCTATCGTGCACGACGCTTCTTTTGCAGAGCGTAGGACTCCAGGTTCTTTGATTATTATTATTTTTACATGTGCTTGAAAGTAGTGTTTAGATATGTGTTTGTTTGAGTGACTTCTTGGAAAAAAAAAAACTATACTGTCAAAAAGAAAAGAAAGTGTTTGAAAAGTTTTGATTTAGTTGCTTGGCTGATTGCAAATTATTGTTGTTGATTTGCCCTCCCCAATCCATTTTGTTGATTATATATTTTGTTTTGGAGAAATTGCAAATCTTTTTGGGAAAAATTTGTGTTCTCATTAAAGAAGGTTGTTGTCAAATTGGAAAACAATATTCTGTTAAACAAGTGTTTATTTAAGAAAAAAAAATTATGTTAGCTTGGGAAAAATGGGTTATTGGTGCTTGAGAAAATTAGATTTTTGTTACAAGGAAACTATATATTTGTCTGGTTATAAAAATAGATTTGTATGTGATTATTTGTGTTTGTATTCACAGAAAAACCTTTTTATCTGGTTTCTCTCCTTCTGGAAGAAAATATATTAATTTATATTAATTTATGTCAATTTGGTTTTCTGGGATGTGTATCTGAAAAAAAAAATATATAAAAATAATAATTTGGGGGAGGTGTCAGTTGTCATTGTACCCCCTGCTCCCTATGTTTTATCCCTGCGCGTGAGGGGGGGCATTGTACGCAACCCACCCACGGCTGTGCACAATAGCCTGCAGGTTGTTGGGTGCAACCCTGGGTGGGGGCTGTGGCCTCCCCATATGGGGAGGTTCGCAGCCTCCCCACTACAATGTATAGTTTTTAAAATTTATTTAATTTATTTTTATTTTTATTTATTTTTATTTTTATTTAATTATATATATATATATATATATATATGTATGTGTAAATATATAAAGGGTATGTTATTAATTTGAGATGCTGATTTAAATATATGAATATATATATATATGCATAGTAATGTGTATGTATATATGTATATACTTGTTGAAATTTTGGAAAAATCATATGATGTTAATTGCAATGCTTGGTTTTATGATGTGTTTGGCTAAATTGGAAACAAGCATTTTCAAAAAATTAAGTTGAATGATTTTTATCAAAATTAAACATATTGGGTAAATTGATTGTTTATATTTCACGGTAGAAATCATGCAATAAGTTATTTTAAAATGTGTTTACTGAGTTATAGGAAACTCGTGTTTATAATGAAATCTTGAAGTTGTGTAATTGTTCAACTCTTTAATTTTGGTTGAGTCAATTGTTGTTTTGCTTGAGTTGGTTTATGGACATGTGGAAACCCTCAAGTTAGTTAACCCTTTGTAGGAGTTAAGGATATTGTTAAAGGCTTCTAGAGGCGTGGGAAAATTGTGGTTTATTATGATGTTTATTGATTTGATACTTGTCAATATTTTGATTGTAGATGTGATTTTGAGTTTATACTTGGGTTGTACCTATTTCATGAGTGTTTGTGAATATGATTATTGGTGAGATTTTATTTGCCTCACGTATGTTCCCATTTGAGATGTAGTATTTCTTGTGTCGGTACAACCCCTTGGAGCTTTGATTTTATGGTTTGGGTTTCTAGGGAGAGTGGCTCTACATGGGCGTCAATGCATAAAGGGGTTGTCAGGATAACCCACATTAGAGTTAGAGTAATAAGTGATAACCTAATTAAATAAATTAAGGGGTTGGGTAGTAATAACATTAACAAGATAACTAAGGATGCCTTGTCCACCCGTTAGAGCTTTCACAGTCTAAGGGTGGGCTGAGAAGGTCGTGGTTGGTATGATCGTTGCCTCATCTCCATGAGAGGTTAACAGTTCCGCATGAGTCACCCTATGGGGCCAGTGCCTAGAGAGGCTATCAGGATAACCATAGATGGGGGCTGGCACCTAGAGAAAGGTAGTTAGGATAACCCATGTAGGACTATGCGATGACACTCTCCTCTAGCATTCCCTTGATTTTTTATTTTTGCTAGCCTTTGGAAGTAGTCTCTTGACGTTATGTTTTCCTTTGTGTTTTCATGTCTTTCTTGCTTGGAGTTGAGTCTTGTTGTTTTCTGTTTGGATGATCTTGGTCGAGGATCCTTCCTTATTTACTCCTAGCATGGGAGTGGTCGGGTGGAACGTGCTATGCACCCCATTGGGTCCTGTGTCAGCTGGTGTGTAGTACTTTTCAGATAAAGCTTGATCCAGAGTTCAACATGTTACCAGATGTACATTTGATACTACAGTTGTACTTTTTGTGTTGATGTATACTACTCCCACATGTGTTGGGAAGTCTTATGATGTAAACTTATGTATTTATTCAATGAGGTGTATTGGAAGCTGATGTAATGTGTAATCATACTATGTAATTCCTTCTTGATCTATAATTGTAAATATTGTTTAATGTCATGTTGTATATGTGGAAATATGTTCATTGCATTTCCATGTTTATCTTATTATGTATATGTGTATGGTTATCATATTGGGTTAACTTTGTCATATTACTTTATCATTTATAAATGTTTTAAAATTGGAGATATGTGAATGAATGGGTTACATTAATGGAAATTGGGAATTACAACTATCAACTTTTGTAAAGGGTTAGTTTGTGTAATGTCACCTCGTGTACCCCAAAGGACTTAGGTGTTTAATTTGTGATCATTGGTATATGTTATATGCATTGGAAAACTTAGTGTATATTCTTTACATTTAAAAAAAAAAAATTGCATTTTTAGTTGTCATTTGGGGTTTGCACGACGAGGCATTACAACTTGGTATTAGAGCCAAGGTTTGCAAATGCTGGGTTCTCTGGGTAGTTTGAGTCCATTAGGAAACCTTTGTGTTTAACTCTTGATCTCACATGTACCTCTCAATTGATGTGCAGGATCATGCCTTGGGGTAGAGGTCATGGCTGAGGAAGAGGCTGAGGTGGTGGCCGTGGGGCCAACTGCCAAAGTACATCACCTCTGAGTCCCCACGATTTAGAGCGTGAGGAACAAAAAAGTTCCCAAAATAATTCGGCAAGTGGTGGTCAGAACCCAGAATAGCCGGGTCTTGAAGGTGGACAGTTGCAACACCTACTTGAGGAGATTTTGGGTCATTTAGGCCCTAAGATAGTGGAAGAACAACAGTTGGAAAGGGAAAGGGAGAGATCACTAAGATGTGGGGAAATAACAGCTAAGTAGGATGCAGTAGTGGTGGGTCACATGAGAGACCCGTTGAGAGCACGACCTCCCACATTTGATGGTTATAGTGGGGGTCTCGAGGCAGAAACATGGTTGATTGATCTGGATAGATGATTTGCTATACATCCCTATGGAAATAATATCAGGGCTAGGTGCACCATCATGCACCTTAGAGGCTTCACATCCACTTGGTGGCGGCTGAAAGAACATAAATTACATATTGATATTAGCATGGTGACTTGGGAATTGTTTATGGAGAGATTCAGGGCCTGTTTCCTTTCTAATCACTAGAGGCAATGCAGAGCAAATGAATTCCATGAGTTAAGACAGATGGAAATTTTTGTTGAACAATATGAGCGTCATTTTTATGAGCTCAAGCAGTATGCAGGGATTGGTAATGATGAGGCAATGCTTGTGCAACACTTTGTCAGGGGCTTGAATGCCCAAATCAGTGGTGGAGTTTGAGTCTTCGAGCCGAAGACAATGGAGGTAGCTGTTGAGAAGGCTCATCTTGTAGAAGAAAATTTGGCAATGGCATTAGGAAGTAACACAGGAGTTCAAATTGACAGTGCCTCGGCATCAGGCTTTGGTTCTAGAGGTGGACAGCCTCAAGCTGTAGGGTCTTCCAAGAATTTTTGGGCACCCTCTAAGGGTGGTCTGTAGTCACAGCAACAGCAGTCACAACCCAAAAAAAACAAATCACAATCTCAGTAGGGTGGCAGATCTCAGAGCAGAAAAAACTAGAGTTGGTAGTGAATTAGACAGGATCATTTTGAGCAGCCTGCACAAAGCACATAGTCGGCACCTTCTTGAGGCAGTTTTTAGCAGTCGAATGCACCATCCGGTGTTAGAGGTTTTGGATGAGGCACATATTTTTTTATCTTGTGGGCAACATGGACATATTGCCAAACAGTTTCCACAGAGGAGCACTTACAAGATTTAGTCAGAGACCAGCTGCTTCTGAGCAGATAGTGGGCAATGCAAGTAGAGCACATCAGGTGTATGTTGCAGTGGACAACCATCAAGCTAAATATTAGGGCACTATAGTTGAGACATCAGGTGCATTACAAGACACTAGCATTTCCATTCTCTTTGATTTTGGAGCATCAGATTCACTTCTCTCCTTTAGTAGTAGAGCGTTGTAGACTGGTGGCAGCAAGGCAAGGTGTTAAGTGGCGGGTCAAATTGGCCTCCAGGGAAAAGGTAGTTGTTGAGTCACTTGTTCAAGGTTGTAATTTGCAAATTGGGCCACTTGTGACTATGGTGGATCTTTAAATCCTGCCTCTTGATTCATATGATGTGGTTCTAGGTATGGATTGGTTGAGTGCTCACCATGCCATAATTGGTTGTCGACACAAGGTTGTGCATTGTGTTGATGATTCTGGTAATGAGGTTGAGATCATTAGTATACAAAGACCTATCTCACTACGATTGATCTCAACCATGCAATTAAAAAGGTGCTTCAGATAGGGGTGTCAGTTGTTTGCAGTGTTTGTAAATGACTTGGATTTGGGAGAGAGTCAAGGGGTCTCTTTGGATGACTACCCTCTTCTTAAGGAAATTTTTGATGTTTTTCCAAGTGATATTCCGGGGATGCCACCAAAGCATGACATCAACTTCAGAATTGATCTTATACCTAGAGTTGAGCCTATATCTCAGGCTCCATACCTGATGACAACTTAGGAATTGCAAGAGCTTTGTTTGAAGTTGGAGGAACTTCTAGAAAAAGGATTCATCCGTCCTAGTGTTTCCCCTTGGGGAGGACCGGTTATATTTGTGAAAAAGGACGGTTCAATCTGATTATGCATTGATTACATGAAACTTAATAAAGTGACGATCAAGAACCAGTATCCTTTATTGAGAATTGATGAATTATTCGATCAAATAAAAGGAGCTTAGGTTTTCTCCAAGATTGATCTTAAGTCTGACTATCATTAGTTGCGAATAGCTGAAGCTGATATTCATAAAACTGCATTTCGCACTCGTTATGAGCATTATGAATTCATTGTTATGTCATTCGGGTTGACGAATGCACCATCAATTTTCATGAGCCTGATGAATGGAGTCTTTCAAACCTATTTGGATAGTTTTGTGCTTGTGTTTCTTGATGACACCTTGGTTTACTCTAAATCAATGGAGGAGCACGAGGAACATTTGAGATAGGTATTACAATGTTTGAGGGACAATCAGTTGTTTGCTAATTTGGCTAAGTGTGAGTTCTACAAAATATAAGTGAAATACTTGGGCCACGTCATCTTAGGTTCAGGTATCAAAGTGGATCAATCGAAGATCCAGGCCATCGTTAATTGACTAGCACCCAAGAATGTTCTAGAGATTCACAATTTCATGGGGTTAGTAGGCTATTATCGGTGGTTTGTACAGGGCTTTTCAAGGATCGTACATCCCATCACTTCTCTTCAGAGGAAAGGGAAGAAGTTTATTTGTTCAGAACAATGTCAGTTAGCATTTCAGACCCTTAAGGACAGGTTGACTAGTGCACCTATATTAGTTGTTCTTGATCCTACTGGGGATTTTGTGGTGTGCACAAATGCCTCCTTGGAGGGCTTAGGAGTCATCTTGATGCAAGAAGGATGTGTAATTGCTTATGAATCCCGCAAGCTCAAGGATCATGAGCTAAAATACCCCATGCATGACTTGGAGTTAGTCACAGTGGTTCATGCCCATGTGAGATGGAGACATTTCTTATTAGGTCATAGGTTCAAGCTTCATAGTGATCATTGTAGTTTGCAATACATTTTAACTCAACTAAACATGAATGCAAGGCAGAGGAGATGGATGGAATTCCTTTGTGAATATTATTTTGAGGTCAAGTATGTTCAGGGCAAGGAGAATGTAGTGGCACATGCTCTGAGTCAACGGAGACATGAGATTTCTGTAGTGGATTTTGAGGTGGATTTGAGGAGTCAGGTCCTTGCAGCACTTCCCATAGATAGCTGGTATCAGGAAATGAAATTGAAAATTGAATCAAGTAGAGCTTTGGAAGGAAATTTTTTAGGTTACTCACTAGAGTCTGATGGTCTTCTGAGGTATTTGGGCCACATGTATGTGCCTCCTATTGAGGGTCTTCAGACTCTAATTATGACTAAGGCACATCGGGCTCCCCACTCTACTCACCCGGGAGTTAAGAAGATGTATGTGGACCTTCGTGCACTATACTTTTGGGCTAACATGAAGAGGGATATTGTTGATTTGGTGGTGATATTTTTAGAGTTTCAAAGAGTCAAGGTAGAACACCAACATCCCACAGTTCTTTTACAGCCTCATCTCATTCCAGAATGGAAGTGGGACATTATATCAATGGATTTTACTATGGGTTTGCCTATGACTTCTCAACGTCATGATGCTATAATGGTCATGGTTGATAGATTACCAATTTGGCACACTTCTCCCCCGTCTGATCATCTTACACTACTTCTTTGGTTGCTAGAATATTCATGGAAGACATTGTTCGTCTGCATGGTATTCCATGGAAAATCATTTATGACAGAGATCCAGTGTTCACATATACATTGTGGACATCATTGCAGTGTGCCTTAGGAACCCAACTAAATTTTAGTTATGCTTACCATCCTAGAACAAATGGTCAGACCAAGAGAATTAATCAGGCTCTTGAGGACATGCTTCGTATTGCGTGATAGATCAACAGTCGCATTGGGAGGACTATTTGCATCTGGTGGAGTTTTCCTACAATAATGGATATTATAGCTTGATTGGTATGGCTCCCTTTTAGGCACTATATGGTCATCCTTGCAGGACTCCATTAAGTTGGGACCATCTTGAGGACAAAGTTCTCCTAGGTCCTGAAATGCTTCAGGACATGGAGCAGTAGGTAGCTTGTATCAGAGAGCATCTTGTGGCAGCACGGGATAGGCAAAAGAAATATGCTGATGCACATCGAGTTGACCGTCAATTCTGTTGGTGATCAAGTTTTTTTGAGAGTGGGACCAAGAAAGATCCCAATCTGTTATGGAAAGGGTTCCAAGCTCGCGCCTCATTTTGTAGGACCATTTGAAGTTTTGGAGAGAATTGGCCATGTTGCTTATCACCTAGCATTGCCACCTAGTCTATTGCGGATTCACGATGTGTTTCATGTTTTTGTAATTAGGCCATATTATCTGGATGTTTCTCATGTACTTGATTGGAATACTCTACAGGTCAAGGACGGGCAGCTGGCACTCAAGCCCATGGTCATGTTGTAGCATCGGAGACTTGCTTTCAGGGGCAGAGAAATTGAATAGGTGTGAGTTCAGTGGGACCCAAATGATGAGACTCCAATGACATGGGAGGATGCATCCCATATCAAAGAGGCTTACCCTTATTTTTTTAGTGGCTTCCAGGAGTAAGCCATGTTCTAGGGGGAGGATGTAATACCCCTAATGTTGCTGATACTTTCTAGATACTCTTTTGTGTTGAGTTTTGTACTTGGGTTTGTGATGGTGATTATTTCACTAATTTGATTTGTGTGGATTTATAGTTTAGTTGGTTTGATGCACATGATACTGCTTATCATGTTTTATGATACGTTATGTGGTGATCGTACTATTTGGTTATGTTATGGATTTCATTAATATTATGTGGTGATGTTATGGTTTAATGCTTGTTTATGGATTTTGATGTGTTTGCTAGTGGGTCTTGGTGAAAGGACGAAGTAGCATCACTCGCTCACGAGTGCCCTGCTACCCCACAACTACCTTTCACGGTGTGTTTGTATTGGAGATTTATATGCTACTTGACATTGTTTTCATGTAGGATGCAGGTAGTGGACACCGACTCCACCTACTTGATAGGTCTGAGCGTGTCCCATAAACCCAATGGGTATGAAGTTGTTAAAAGGGAGTTGATAAGGAAGTGTCCCCATCCCAAGTTCGTCACCCCGTTGTGTGTGTTACGGTGTCATTGTCCATGACCCCGTCTTCGTTTTGCATGGTATTGTGATGTTATTTGTTATTTGTTTTAATCTTTGTTTTATGTGTTATTTAATTAATGCTTATGGTTGATAATTCTTGGTAATTTAATAATGTGATTTTAATTAATATAATTAAATAGTTAAGTAAATGTGGTTAAGTTAATTGTTAAATTTAAATTTATTATATTTTAAAATATTTTTAAATTAAAAGTTGTCTATTTAATTAAAAGGGATAAATTAATAAATTAAATAAATAACATTGTTAATAATTGTAAATCATCTTTTGTAAAATGAAATAATATAATTCTATGATTTTTATCGAATTTTGGATAAATATGAATAAAGGAATTTTTTAATTAATTGTTGTGTGATAATTATGAGCTTTAAAATCAAAAAGATAAAAAAAAGGACGAATGCATGTTTAGTGTTTTTGGAAAAAAAAAAAGTTTCTTTTATTTTATTGGGGAAAAAGAAGAATTCTTCTTCATAGGCATTTTTGTGATTTTGGAGAAAAAACAACAGTTTTTTTTTTTAAAAAAAGGCTTCTTTGTTCTTGGTCTGTAAAAATAATGATTCAAAATTGAGCTTGGAAGAAGAAGTTGGAAGAGTTGCAGAGGAAAGGAGGAGAGTTCGTGAAGGGCTAAATTCGAGAAGGCGGAGAAGAGTTTGTTATGCACGACACTTCTTTTGTAAAGTGTAGGACTCTAGGTTCTTTGATTATTATTATTTTTACATGTGCTTGAAAGTAGTGTTTAGATCTATGTTTGTTTGAGTGATTTCTTGGAAAAAAAAAAAAAACTATACTGTCAAAAAGAAAAGCAAGTGTTTGAATTTTTTTGATTTAGTTGCTTGGTTAATTGCAAATTATTGTTGTTGATTTTCCCTCCCTAATCCATTTTGTTGATTATATATTTTGTTTTGGAGAAATTGCAAATCTTTTTGGGAAAAATTTATGTTCTCATTGAAGAAGGTTGTTGTCAAATTGGAAAACAATATCCTGTTAAACAAGTGTTTATTTGAGAAAAAAAAATTATGTTGACTTAGGAAAAATGGGTTATTGGTGCTTGAGAAAATTAGATTTTTGTTAAAAGGAAACTATATATTTGTCTAGCTATTAAAATAGATTTATATGTGATTATCTGTGTTTGTATTCATAGAAAAACTTTTTTACCTGGTTTCTCTCCTTCTGGAAGAAAATATATTTATTTATATTAATTTATGTTTGTCTGGTTTTCTAGGATATGTATTTGAAAAAAATAAGTTGGGGGGTGGGGGGGTAGGTCGGTTGTCGCCGTACCCCCTGCTCCCCATGTTTTATCCCTGCGTGTGTGGGGGGGCATTGTACGCAACCCACCCACAGTTGCGCATAACAGCCTGCAGGCTGCTGGGCACAACCCTAGGTGGGGGTTGCGGCCTCCCCATATGGGGAGATTCGCAGCCTCCCCACTGTGATTTACACTCTCCTCTAGCATTCCCTTGATTTGTTATTTTTTCTAGCTTCTGGAAGTGGTCTCTTGATGTTATGTTTTCATGTCTTTCTTGCTTGGAGTTGAGTCTTGTTGTTTTTTGTTTAGATGATCTTGGTCGGGGATCCTTCCTTATTTACTCCTAGCATGGGGGTGGTTGGGTGGAACATGCTACTCACCCTGTTGGGTCCCCTGTCAACTGATGTGTAGTACTTTTCAGATATAGCTTGATCCAAAGTTCAACATGTTACCAGATGTACATTTGATACTATAGTTGTACTTTTTGTGTTGATGTATACTACTCCCACATGTGTTGGGAAGTCTTATGATGTAAAATTATGTATTTATTCAATGAGGTGTACTCGAAGCTAATGTAATGTGTAATCATACTATGTAATTTCTTCTTTATCTATAATTGTAAATATCATTTAATGTCATGTTGTATCTATGGAAATATGTTCATTGCATTTCCATGTTTATCTTATTATGTATATGTGTATGGTTATCATATTGGGTTAACTTTTTCATATTACTTTATCATTTATAAATGTTTTAAAATTGGAGATATATGAATGAATGGGTTACATTAATGGAAATTAGGAATTACAACTATCAACTTTTGATAAGGGTTAGTTTGTGTAATGTCACCTCGTGTACCTCAAAGGACTTAGGTGTTTAATTTGTAATCATTGGTATATGTTATATGCATTGAAAAACTTAGTGTATATTCTTTACATTTTAAAAAAAAATGTTGCATTTTTAGTTGTCCTTTGGGGTTTGCACGATGGGGCGTTATAGTTTGTTTTTTTTTAAATTTTTCTATGCATTTTAAAATTTTAACAAACCCTATTTTTATATTTGCACAAAAATGAAACCTATTTATATTTTACAAATCTGCACTGAATTTTTTTACAAATTGGATTGAAACATTGCAGATCTATTTGCATACTCTATTGGGCATCAACATATTATATTTCAAAGTCTATTGTTATTTATTTATTTTTGTCTTAAAACAAAAATTGAATGGGAGAGGGGAGGTTTGTATCCTCTGTGGAAGACGCAGCTCCACAGAGTTGTCCCCCTCCAAGGAAGGCAACAACTCCCCTATGGCAATCGCATCCCCCTTTGGGGTCGTGGCCCACAAGGCCAAGCCCTATTTTTTTCTTTTTTTTCTTTTTTTATATGTTTTGTTTAAATTTTTATTTATTTAGTCTATTATCTATCAAAATAAAAATACATTTTATATATGAAATATAAATTTTAAAATACATTATTGTGTATATATTTTTCTAAAAATATAACATATGTATATTTTAAAGTATCATATATGAATATGTATATATATAGGGTGTATATACATCATTTATATATACTTGAGCATATTTTTTTTAGGGTAATATGTGTGTGTGTGTGTGTTGAAACTTTGAAAATAGATTAAATAAGTTGTTTATTTATCTCTTTGAGCAAAAGGGTTAAAAAGTTAATATTTATATTCACCATTTTAAATTTAATAACCTTGAGTAATATTTTTGTATGAGTTTGAATAGCAAATCTTGTTAAGTGTCTAAGAGTTAATTTTGTGAAACCATTTTAGTCCTTCATGATGGATATACTAAATGGCGATTTTAAAATAATCCTTTAATAACCATTTTCTTTAAAATTACTCCAACAATAAATAATTGAAATATCATTCCACATTTTTAACTTTCCTTTCTCACAATCTCTTCAAAGAAAGTGATTTCCAACCCTATAATCTAGTCTTTCATTTATATTTTGCATTACCATCTATATTTACAGTTAGACACAATTCCTTCAAATGAAAAATAATTTATGTTGTTTCAATACATCCTTAAGATGCATACAATAATAAATAAATTTGAGCCATCCCCTTGAAATAAACTTAAAATACATTTTGTTCCAATACATTCTTACGATGAAAACTATAGAAATTTAAACCCTACAATATCATTCAAATGCCTTAAGAGATGCCAATAATAAGAACATACTCTATCCCTTTCTTTTCTTTCAACAAAATTATTAATTTTCAATATTACACATAATGGATAGAAATACAATGAATATTTCAAGAATATAAGTTTGTTTTGTTACACATAATATTGAGAAACTAACAATTTACAAACCCATAAAATACACCTTGCTCTCCATCCAACCATAATGGAATCACGAAGCCTCATGGGCTCTAGCCATACCCCCGAACAAGCACTAAAAGAATGATCTTGGTATGGAAGCTACAACTGACTTATTCAATGATTATAAATACATCCATTTTCATAGAACCATTCAAACTCAAGAACTTGCATATCACTTATTTTATCAACTAAAAAACAATTAGAGGGAAAAAAGACTTAGCTTTCTCCATGTTGCTCTATTTGAATCCTTCACTTTTCTCTTTTCTCCATAGCTCTCAAGCTTTCCTCTCCAATCTCAAGTATGAAAACAACCCCAAAAAGAAAATGCATTCTTCAAAAGAAAGACTAAGTTCTCCCCAAAAATGAGAGAACTCCCTTTTTCCAAAACTCAAGAGCTTTTAAAGAATTTTGGACTCCACACCATTGGATGAGATCATGACAAGAGCAATGCCAATTATCTCACCATACCCCCAAGTTTCTCACCAAGCCCTCTCCTTTATTAAAGAGGCATGGTGCACATGTATGTCCTTTTTCCCAAGTCCAATATAATAAATGAGAGGGAAGACCAAAGGGGATGGGGATGGGTCAAATCCATCTTTTCATCACCTCTTTTCAAATTCATTTAAGGGATGCCATAAATAAGATATGGGAAAAGTAATGACAAAAAACAATTCCCCAATCCATAGGTACTATACCTAGGAACTTTAAAATGCAATAAATAATCAATTTGTGACCTTTTTGACCTTCATAAAGTCACCTCCAAACTTGCATCCGAATTTTGCTTCTTTACACACCACTTGCAACTAAAATGATATGACTCTACATTTACTTAAAGCATAAAACACATTTCACACATAAACACCGCATTACCCATTAACCATAAACCTTAACTCTCCAAATATTTCCTAGATTCTAAGGTCATATTTAGAAACTCAAAGTAATTAAACAATCACCCCTATAATCACTTGATGCTTATTGTTAATGCAGAGTAGGAGTGGTTAGCTTCAATATGATATAAAACAACCAATTCTTTAAGCCTTCAAGTATTTAATGGTGGGTTCTTGCACACAAGGCCTCAACTTTTAGTAGCACTCCATAACAAGTTTTTCCATCTCAATTTTTTGTGTAGACCTCAAAACCATAATGTAAATAAAGTTTTGGATACCCTTTATGGTATTTGTTAACATACTCAATTTGCAGGTGGGGTTGTTTTGGAACACAAGGGTCAATTCTTGACTGCCTTGTTTTGCACTAGACCAAATTAGGCTTATTCAACTAGGTCACAATAGGGGTTTCACTCTCCAAGCCTCAATTCTTCAAACCAATGACTCAAACATGTCCTATAGGGTCTTCTTTAACATTTCTAAGAAATTCAAACAACTTCCCAAGTGTTCTTCTCCAAACCTTAAGTCTTATGTGGTTCTAATGCCTAATTGCTTAACAAACTTGGCAACAACAATTTGAGGTTTTTCGGCCATAAATTTCAATGCAGACTTGATATCAAGAATGTAAATATATTTTCAAACACTCATTTGGGCCTTATACAACATATCTTGGAATCAAAACATGTTACTCTGTATGGAAGCCTTCAAAATTGACTTGTTTGCTCACTATTACCCTAATGAGGGTTTCAAACTTGTTTGTAGTAAAATGGGCATAAATCAATAAAAAATCAATGAAATTGGGTGCAATAAAAAGAAAAAGAAAGTAGATCCAAATATATTTCATTTCTAATCAGTCTCAAGTCATGAAGTGACTGTACATGTCTATACCAATCATCTGAATAGAGAAAAACGTTTTGGAATTGCAAAAAACAAAGTACTTTTATTGCTTCAACTTTCAAAACTTTACAACCAACACTGCCTTCAACCACACAAGGAATTTTTAAATATTTTCCCTCATTTTTCAATGTACATCAACCAGTTTTCAACTTACAACTATTCAAATTCTCACTTTATGCAACATTGACACTTCATATTCCACATTGTGCAATTTGACAACATTTTTGCAAACTTGGCTCTCCAACCCACCTAGCAACCTAATATTGACTCAAACTCACATGGCATGGTCTTAAATGACCTTATTGCATGGAAAAACATAAAACCAAGCCAAAATATTAACTCACACCCACTAGACCTAAGGTGCTCTTGCACCAGACTCCTAGGGAAGAGAAAATTTGAGGTCCACCTCAAAGAGGAATCTTCTTTCTTGTCTTCCAGTTCCTTTGCATGTGTGCATTGTTTCCTTTATCAACTAGTGCACTTGTGATTTTTAATCCAACAACATGCTTCTTGATCCAAGACCAACTTGGTACAATGTAGCCATGTGCTTTTGTTTGTTTTCTTGATCTAGCTTGACCTTGGACTACAATTGTAAATTTATTGTCTCTTTCATCCACTTTGTCTTTGGTACCTACATATGAAACAAACATATTAAATAAATCATATTCTTGTTCTTCATACTTCACTTCTTCATCCACCTCATGTTGTTTTCCACACATTCTTTTCTCTTCATGATTCCCCAAAATATTTGGCTTCACCTCAACCTTATGCAGCCATTCATTTTAATTTTTGAATTGCCCATCCATTCTTCCATTCTCCTAGACATCAACATTCTCAACTCTCAGTTCTTCTCTTGAGAACCATGCTATCTCTTTATCCTCCATGACTATTTTCTATCTTTGGACTATCCTTGAGTCCTCTACAACCTCTTTTACTATCTCTTCTTCTTCTTCCTGAATATCACCCACTTCAACATCAATGTCACCATTACTTTCATTAGTTTGAGAAAATTCAAAAGAAATTTCTTCCATTTCTTGTTCAACTGGTTTTTCAAACAGAATGTTATCAAAACTTATTACCTCATCCATTACCTCATTTTTCTTTGCCCCATATTGTTGTACTTCCTTCTTCTCACTTAACAACAAGTTTTCAATTCCTATGCACTCATCCTTCAAGGTTGTTAATGCATATTTCATCCCATCAGTTTTCAACTCATATGAGTTGTTTTTGTTGTTATACATTGCTACCCTGTTATAATGCCACAACCTTCCAAACACAATGTGACATACATCCAAATGCATAATAGCACAAACTATTTCATCCCTATAACTATCTATATGAAACTCAACTTTGCATTGCTCACGTACAGTTACCTAATTACCTATTTGAAGCCAAGTCACTGAATAGGGTGTGGGATGTTTTTCCAAACCCAATTTATCTACCATATATTTAGAAACAATATTATCCATGCAAATATCTGAGATCACAACTTGACAACATTTACCTTTAGACTTGCAGGTAGTCCAAAATAAGCTTTCATTTTCCATCTTGTTTTCTTTCTTGGCTTTCATTTCTTCCTCCTGTATCATATTTTCCATTTCTTCCTCCTATAGCTTCTTTGTCACTTTGAACAATCTGTTTAATAATGAAGATTCCCTTTTCCCATCTTTTTTATTATTAAGAGTCATCCTAAAATATCAAATCTCACTCAACCACATTAGCCAAAATAATAGATCATTTCCCAAAGATTTTCTAGCTCTGCTACCAATCTAATGCAAAGCACGGGTGGTTAGCTTCAATATGATCTACAACAACCAATTCTTCAAGCCTTCAAGTATTTAATGGTGGGTTCTTACACACAAGGCCTCAACTTCTAGTAGCACTCCATAACAATTTTTCCATCTCAATTTCCAGGTGGGGTTGTTTTAGAACACAAGGATCAATTTGACTATCCTGTTTTGCACTAGGCCTAATTAGGCTTGTTCAACTAGGTCACAATAGGGGTTTCACTCTCCAAGCCTCAAATATTCAAACAAATGAGTCAAACATGTCCTATAGGGTCTACCTTAACATTTCCAAGCAATTCAAACAACTTCCTAAGTGTTCTTCTCCAAACCCACGTGCAGAGGCGCATGAATCGGTGGACCATTTGTTGCTTCATTGCAGGTTGGCTTATTTGTGTTGGGCAATGGTTTTGAGTTCGTTGGGGTGGAAAGGCCCTTTACCGAATACTTTGAGGAAATTCTTTGAAGGGTGGCCTTTGCAGAAGAAAAAATTGACTCTATCCTACATATGGAAGGTAAGCCCATCCATTGTAGTTTGGGAGTTGTGGAAAGAAAGAAACAGGCATATATTCATTGAAAAGGAAGAATTGATAGAAAGATTGAAGTTTAGGATAAATCATGCATAGAGGAAGTGGTTGGTATAGCTGCTTCACGGTTTTTAAACCTTGGGACCCCCTTTACCTTGGAGTATAAGTGTATTCAGGCTCAATGGGTGGGAATCCGCCTAAGGCCCTTTAAGTGGCTTGGTTGGGTGAATCTATCATCTAAGGAATTATTGGAGGTCAGTTGGGAAAGACCAATGGAAGGTTGGTGAAGCTGAATTTTGATGGGGCTTCTAAAGGGAACCCGAGACCTTTAGGAGCAAGATTTATTGTTCGAGATTGGAGAGGAAATGTTTTGGCTTTGGGAGAAAAGAAGATGGAGGAAGGAACCAATAACACAACTGAAGCCTTAGCAATGTGAATGGCTGTTAGGCTTGGCAAAAAATTAGGGGCATCGAAAGTCCATTTGGAGGGTGATTCTCTTGTAATTATTCAGGCTATGATGAAGGGGAATAATGGGGCATGGTATCTACATAATGTAATTAGTAAAATTAAAGAGGAATTGGTAGCCTTTGATAACTTTAAGGTAAGTCATATCAGGAGAGTGAGAAATGTAGAGGCAGACACATTGTCGAAGTGGGCTTTATCCTTTAATGAAGTTAGTGAAATAAGAATTGAAGATTTTAGACATTTAGCTTTAGAGGAGGAAATGTTATGAGAGAAGGTACGCTTGCAATAATATATGAAGGGGTAGTTGAAGGCCTTTTAGTCCTCAAAGTGATTGAGAGAAGTTTGTGGAGTCAGGTGGTGACGATGATTGTATGCCTAGCATTAATGGCAAAGTTTGTGAATTAAGTTATTAATCTCTCAAGGCTTTACTTTATTGATGCTTCTTTCATTGTGGCAAATGACAAGTGTTAACGGTGAACAAGAGGTGGTGTCTCTATAGTTGCAGAGGTGATTGAGGTTGATTTCTCACTTAAAACGAGGAAGAAACTATCACCCTTCCATGGAGAAGCATCAGTTAAGAGATTAATGGGTTGTTTCCTTTACAGTGATGAGCTATTAGTGCAGTCAGTGCAACTAATCCTAGGAAAAGGTTTCGGTGACCTCAAGCACATGTATAGGACCAATATGGACATCTATTCACTAATAATGGCTTGGGGCTTAGATTTGGGAGAGTTGATTGAAGTTGTGAAAAAGGTGATGAAGGCACTTGTGCATGAGGATTACCTGGAGGGCATGGAATCTCTATTGGAATGGGTGATTCTAGGGGTAGGAATGGATATCAGTGAGGGAATTGAAAGTGAAGAGGATGAGGAAACCAAGAAATGCATACCCTATGTTAACTGGCTAGAAGGAAAACACAAAGCTAGATGGAGAGAAGGGGCAGCTCATGGGTGGAAAGCTCTAAAGTTGATTGTGGAGTTAATAGAGGTTGAGGCGGTAATAGTACAAGCAAAAGTTGAAGCAAAGCGATTGGAGAAGAGGGACCTGCGACCTTAGAGGAAGCAGAAGATGAAAAAGGACACCATGGAAGTTGTGGCGAGTAGCTAGTCTAGAGCTTTGTAGTAATTACAATCTTTTGCCATGATTTTTTGAGTTTTTTGGTTGTCTGTTGTTAGCTTTTGGGGTTTTTTTAAAAGAAAAAATGTGGGTAATGAAAGGAAGCTAGTGATGGTTTGCAGGGTAGTTAGAAGTTATTTGAAGATACTGTGAATCTAATTTTGAATGTAAATTTTGATTTGAAGTAGCTATTAAGGGTTTGGCAGTGAAGTCACTATAGGTAAATTATAAATTTTGAGAAACTGGGGTTATGGTAGTTGAATGCTTGGAGGGTAGATGGTTTTTCAGAAAAAATCATAAGATGATGTAATATGACTCATTTCTATTAATAAAGCAAAAAAAATATTACTGATCAAAAAAATAAATAAATAAATGATGGCACTTAAAACATTAATTTTTTTTTTACACAAGTTTAATTAAATTCGTCTAACAACATTGCCTTCTAGATGAAAAGGAAAATTCAAATACTTCATTTCATATTTCATAAAGAACTATGACATACTTAATTTCTTGAACATATACAATTCATAAATGAATATAGAGCATACAATGTTAGATTAGAGGCTAACAATTTTCATGCACAATTGTCATTAAATCCACCTGGCGGCATTAATTTAGGATTAAATTAGGGTTAGGCTTAATTTAGGGTTAGGTTTAGGATTAAGATTTAATTAAGATTAGAATTAAACTAAAGGCTAGTGTTAAAGTTAGGGTTAGGATTAAATTAAGGTAAGGGTTAGGGTTTAATTAGGGTTCAACTATGGTTAGTGTTATGGTTTAAATAAGGTTAGGGTTAAATTTAATTTTGTATCTTAAAAGCATTTTTATATATTAAATTATTAATATATAAATTATTATTAAATTTAATTATTAATAAATAAATTATATTTGATTATTTATATTTTTTTGTTTAGACTGCAAGGTCGGGTATCCATCCCCCTATAAAATGTAGTGTGTCTGGAAACATTTTTCATGTGATCGGTGGTGCTGGTGCGACATGTCCTCCTATACCATGGGGATGGTGGGGAGACTAGACCTCATGACCTCTTGCCTGCAACAAAATGTTTTAGCCAAGCAAGACCCATCACCCCATAATTTATAAATTTATTATTATCCATAATTTATTAATAATATTTTTAAAAAGCTAAATTTAGTAATAATAAAGTTAATTAAATAATAACTTAGAAGCTATCTTCCCCATTAATTTTCTATCTTAAAATGCTTTTTTTCTTAATGAAAACATTTTAAGGCTTTATTAATATTAATTTTCTACCTCACAAATTTGCTTTAAGACTTTAAAAAACTCTTTATGTATATTTTTTTATTAATTTTTCTATCAGAAAAAATATTAATAGCAATAATTTAATATATAAGAAAGTTATTTTTTTTCCTTTTCTATCTTAAAATTCTTTTTCTTAAGAATAAGATTTCACAAATTTAAAAATTAATACTAATAATTTAATATAAAAAAAGTTAATTTAATTTTGTATCTTAAAATAAGTTTTATATATTAAATTATTAATATATAAATTATTATTAAATTTAATTACTAATATATTATTTATATTTAATTATTTATAAATTTATTATTATCAATAATTTAATAATAATATTTTAAAAAGTTAAATTTAATAATAATAAAATTAATTTATTAATAACTTAGAAGTTGTCTTTCAGCTGCCTATTAGGGGTTGAAGGTTGCTCAATCTAAAGGATTCAGGAAGGTTTGGTTAGAGGGGGATTCTCTAAATGTTATTAATAACTTGAAGAAAATCCACACACCCTTTGTGGATGGTTGAATCTCTCATTTTAGATGTGGTGGAAGTATTAAACTTCTTTGATGAATGCTACATTTCACATATATTTAGAGAGGGAAATGGTTTAGCTGATGTTTTTGCTAACATTGGGGTTGGCTAACATAGGATATGGGAAGGGGATGATTGTAAGGCCACCTAAGATTTGTACATTTAATTATGGGATGTGTTAACATTGTCACGACCTATGTCCTAGGATTAATTATGTCACCTTGTTAATTTAAGTGTATCAAGGAAATAAGTAAACAAGTAAATAAAATGACTAATTGTACAATAATCATTATTTGGAAATAATGTTATTATGTTTAAAATTTAAATTGAAAATCAAAGTAATAGTAACAATACTATTAGTATTCAACTATAGCTTATCATGGTCTTGTGTTGGCAAAGAATTTAGGGGTCTCTACACTTTGGTTGGAAGGGGACTCGCTCAAAATTATAAACTGTCTTTTGCTGAAGATTTCGCCAAGGTGGTCAATTGCTCATCTTATTAATGATTTGATCTCCACCATTAATTCTTTTGATGAGATAAGAATCTTGCATGTATTTAGGGAAGCTAACTTGCTAGTTGATGGGTTAGCCAATCTAGGAGTGGTGGCTATAAATGATTGGGATGTATTTGAATCTTTACCATTCAACCTTAAAATCATTTCCAATAATGACCAAGTGGCATGTCTTTAAGGTGGTCGATATATGGGAAAGGCTCTTCATTATTATTTTGAGTTGGATTTATGCATGATGAGTCTTGGCCCTGCCCTTTTCATAATTACCATTTAGATTTCAGAGAAATTATGGCCTGGCTGTGTGGGTTGGGAAGTACTTGGAATGGCAGGCTCACACATTTTGTGGGTATTATTTATATTGTTTTGTGGTTAGCCAACCTTATTTTGTTTCTACAGAAAATTATGGTGTTGTTAGGTTTGTGCTATCTACATGTCACCATGGCTGGAGCTCGCTGTAGAGTGGAGACGAGCTCGTGTGAGGAGTTCCAGAGTAATGAAACTATGTGGAAGCATTTGGAAATGGGTGGGGTAACCTAATACATATTGAGACTCCAAGGCCCTAATCCTGAAGCAACAAATTTTTTTTGTGAAAGGGTGGAATAGCAGGATTATGCATCATAAAGGTGTGGAGTTTAATATTGATGAGGATTTTGTGGCAGAAGTCACTGGGATTTTGTCTTCTGGGAGGAAATTCTACAGAGACAGAGCAGCTGCTAAGAAAGTCCTTGCTAATTTCTTCAAATTTGATGAGAAGAAGAAGCTCAAGGAAGTTGGGAGTGGCGAGTATTCCCGTAAATCTCTTAAACCGCTATGGAGGGATCTTGTGCTGGCTATCATGCATTATTTCACTTTGGAAGGTAGGTTCTATGTTGTTTATAGCTACCACTGCATGCTTCTGAATCACTTCCATCACAAGATGTTGGTTTCTTTTCCTTTTTATCTCTTGATGTCCATGGAAAATAGTATTGAGGATCACTGCAAAAACCCTAAGAAGGTTGTTCTTCGTGAAGGCCTTATGAATTTCTTGTTTGCTCATATTAAGCTAAAGTTAATCCCTATTTCTCCTAAAACCCTGACTTGCAAAAATGGGGTTAAGAATTCTAGTTATGAGACAGGTGATTCTACTATTGAATGGGAAGGGAATTCTGAGGATGAAGAATCAGATTTTGATGAAATGTTTGTGGAGGATGGTGTATTTGAGGAGGTGTCTGAAGCTTCTGAAGCATGGTCAAAGGGTTATCAAACATGCATTGAGTTGAAGGATGCTATGGTGCAGTCTAGGAAGAAGAGTGCTAAGGGGAAAAATAAATTTCCTAGGAAATAAAAGTCTTCTACTAAGAGAAAGGTGGATTTGTTGAAAGATGTTAGGATTCCTAGTTTGGGTGTGAAGCCTCCTCTGAGTCCTAGGAAGGTTGGTGTGGTGGAAAGCTCCCCTGCGACTGGTGCTCAGGGTTCTAAAAATGTAGGGGTAGTGGATAATAGTCTTAGAATGGGTAAAAACCTTCCCGGGTCCATGCCTATGGATGTTCAAGGGAATGAGGGTTTCTAGTGCTCTAAGGAGAATAACCCTAACAAGGGTCCCCTTGACTCTCATTTTAGCTCCTTGCAAGTTAAAGGGAATGATGCAGAGGCAGAGCGGCTAGACGTCTTGGTGGATTTGGTAGACTTGTCAGACAAGCACATGATTAAGGTGGACATGGTTGAAGTGGAGGATTCCCTTGTTGAGGAGGAAGAGGAGCATAAAGAGGAACGTAGGGAAGTCCTTGGTCAGAATCTTGAGCCGAATGTCGAGCCTCTTGTCAATTGGGAGGAGGTGAATATGGGATTGTTTTGTAAGATGGCTAAGAATGGAACACGTAACTTGCTTTCTCTAGTGAAATGGCTATTCTCAGAAGTTAAGGTGGTCAATGTCCAAGTAAAGAATTGGTAGGATGTCTATGTGGCGCTGGTCTATAGCAATCAAAAGGAATGGGCGATTAAAGGTAAGGTTAAATCCATGAACGTAATGCTTGATAAATTGGTTGTGGATGTTGATTGCTTGGGTATAACTCATGAGGAGAGGATTTCCTCTTTGGAAACGATGGTTCATAAGACTTTGGAGGAAATATTTGTCAATATTGAGGACAAAATTGGTAAGTTGTTAGATGATTTGAAGACTATGGTGAACATTACCAATAATTCCTTGAAGTCAACTACTAAGGGACTTTCGGTTTTAAATGAGAAAGCCTTGAAATGGATTGGTAAACCCCTAGAGCTGGGTGAAATTGAGAAAGTTGTTGAGGATGTGAATTACTCAAACCTAGTGGACAAGAAGGAAGATTCTACTCCAGGAATGGAAAAGGATGTTGAGGTTGGCCCATGTTTGAGGATGAGGAGTAAGACTAAGAAGCGGGCTGCCATATCGTTTTATGAGTTCAAGGATGTTATGGAGATGTATAAGGGGGTCATTGAGGAAAATATGGCCTCGATTAATGTTCTGGAAAAGATGTATTTGTGTTGTCTCTTTTGCTTGATCAGCCTGGGTGTTGATTTTTTTGTTGTTGGTTTGTTGATGGGTTTTTGGTTTTTTATGTTGTCATCGTTTTGGTTTTTTGGGCTTTGGGTTTTCTTGGCTTAGTCTTTTTTGTAGCTTATTGTTTTTGTAAAGGGTTTTGGGGCCCCTTCAAAACCTGTTTTTCCTTATAGAAAACAATATTGTTAGTATTGATGTTCAGGCATGTTTTAATGGTTAACATTATTAGTGTTCACATTGAATTATGGGATTAATAGAAAAAATATTGAAAAATTAGAGATTCATTGGTTATTATAGAATAACATTAATAAGTTGGGTGGATTAAATAATAATGATACTAACATTGTTAATAATGAAATTTCTATTTTGAGTTAAATAACTATGACATTCCTAATACAAATTGAGAATTAAATATTAATACTTATATTGGATCAAATGACATAACATTCATACTCTTAAATTAAGAATATTAGAAATAAGGTAAAGCCAAAATTTATTATTATTTATGAATTAATGAAATAAAATAAAATAAGGTTTTAACACATATCAAATTAACTATTAAAAGAATTCCTAACAACACTCATAGTCATGGGTACACATGTTGATTTCATGGAGGATTTTTTGGATCAATTTTTCTATAATATCCTATAAAGAAGGGGGAGTTTGAAATACATTATAACTTTTTATTATCATCAAATTTAACCATCTGCTACAGAACAACGTCCAAATACAATGTTTTGTAGGAAAAGAAAGCCTTAAGGAGGAAATAGGAACAATCTATTAATAAAAGAGTTTCATTTTCAAGTGCTAATCATTACAAGAATTTTTTTAAAAGCTAACTAAAACTGATTTAAAGCTAAAAAAAGATGGAAACTTCTAATAGCAACTGTGAACTGGAAAAAACATCGGTTATCCAACAATAATTAGAATTGTGGAAGGAGGGATAAGAAAGGAGATATACATGCAACCAATTGGGGGCACAAAGGAAGGAATGGATAGGTTTGGAAAGGAGAGGGCATGAGAAATCTACAAAGGAGAGGGGGAAGGATTTCTCTGACCAACTGGAGAATATCTATCACCTCCACAAGACTTCTACATTTGCACTCTAAATATTTTGATCTTGTACTTACTTAGGACCAATCCATTCACAGGTAAGTAAGTACAAGATCAAAATATTTAGGGTGCAAATGTAGAAGTCTCATGGAGGTGATAGATATTGTGCAGTTGGTCAGAGAAATCCTTTCCTCTCCTTTTCAGATTTCTCATGCCCTCTCCTTTCCAAACATGTCCATTCCTTCCTTCGTGACCCTAATTGGTTGCATGTATATCTCCTTTCTTATCCCTCCTTCCACAATTCTAATTATTGTTGGATAACGGATGCTACTATTTTTTCCAATTCACAGTCGCTATTAGAAGTTTCCATCTTTTTTAGCTTTAAATCAATTTTAGTTAGCTTTTAAAAACTTTCCTGTAATGATTAGCACTTGTAAATGAAACTCTTTTATTAATAGATTGTTTTTATTTCCTCCTTAAGACTTTCTTTTCCTACAAAACATTGTATTTGGATGTTGTTCTATAGCAACTGGTTAAATTTGATGATAATAAAAAGTTATAACATATTTCAAACTCCCCCTTCTTTATAGGATATTATAGAAAAATTGATCCAAAAAATCCTCCATGAAATCAACATGTGTACCCATGACTATGAGTGATGTTAGGAATTCTTTTAATAGTTAATTTGATATGTGTTAAAACCTTATTTTATTTTATTTTATTAATTCATAAATAATAATAAATTTTGGCTTTACCTTATTTCTAATATTCTTAATTTAAGAGTATGAATGTTATGTTATTTGATCCAATATAAGTATTAATATTTAATTCTCAATTTGTATTAGGAATGTCATAGTTATTTAACTCAAAATAGAAATTTCATTATTAACAATGTTAGTATCATTATTATTTAATCCACCCAACTTATTAATGTTATTCTCTAATAACCAATAAATCTCTAATTTTTGAGATTTTTTTATTAATCCCACAATTCATTGTGAACACTAATAATGTTAACCATTAAAACATGCCTGAACATCAATACTAACAACATTTTTTTGATAAGGAAAAGTAGGTTTTGAAGGGGCCCTGAAACCCTTTACAACGTCAACAAGTTGCACAAAAAACTAAGCAATTAAAAATTGTAGCCCAAAAAACCAAAATGCTGACAACAACAAAAATGAAAGAAACCCATTAGCACATCAACCTAGCTGATCAAGCAAAAGAGTCAACAACAACTACAACATATTTTCCAGGACATTGATTGAGGCCATATTTTCCTCTCTGACCCCCTCATGCATTTCCATAACCTCTTTGAGCTCATCAAATGATACAGTTGCCTGCTTCTTCATCTTACTCCTAGTCCTCAAACATGGTCTGACCTCCAAATCCTTTTCCATAGCTGGAGCAAGATCCACAATTTTATCCACCAAGTTTGAGCAGTTCACATCTTCGACCGCTTTCTCAATTTCCCCCAACTCTAGGGGTTTTCCAGTCTAATTGAGGGTTTTCTTCTTCAAAACAATAATAATTGTTACTTATGTTAACCACAATTTTCAAATCCTTGGATAGCTTACCAATTTTATCCTCAATACTAACAAATATTTCCTCTAAAACTTTATTAACCATCATTTCCAAAGAGGAAATCCTCTCCTCATGAGTAACTCCCAGGTGGTCAACATCAACAACTAATTTATCCATCATTACATTCAGAGATTTAACCTTACCTTTTGTAGCCCATTCCTTCTAATTGCACTAGATCATTGCCAGATAGACATCCTGCTAGTTCTTAACCTGGACATTGAGCTCCTTCACCTCTGAGAACAACCATTTCACTAGAAAAAATGAATTTTGTGTTCCATCCTCAACCATCTTGTAAAGCAAACCCATATTTACCTCATCCTAGTTGACAGGAGGTGCTTCCTTCTACTCCAAGTTGTGACCAGGGACTTCCCTATGCTCCTCTTTTTGCTCCTCTTCCTCCTCAATAGGGGAATCCTCGACCTCGACCACCTCCACCTTTACCCTATGCTTGTCTGGCAAGCTTTCCAAGTCAACCAATGCTTCCAACTGCTCCATCTTCACAGTCTTCTATTTTTCTTGCAAAAGGCTAGCATGAGAGACATGGGGCTCCAGGTTAGGGTTAAGGTTCATAGTACACCAGACACTCTAAATCTCTTGAACCTCCATAGGCATGGACCTAGGCAACAATTCATCCACACCAGGACTAATATCACCAACAGGGGCATTAACTTCAACCCATACAATTTTAGGACCCTTAGCACCAGTCATAGGGGAATTATCCATCACGCCACCCTTCCTAGGACTCAGAGTAAGCTTCACACCCAAACCATGAGTATCAACATCTTTTACCAACTCCACTTTTCTCTTGGCAGATGATTTGTCTTTCCTGGAACATTTAGATTTCCCTTTAGAACTCTTCTTACCTAGTTGCACCATTGCTTCCCTCAATTCAATGTTTGTTTTGTAACCCTTAGACCACTCTTTAGATGCTTCTGACCCTTCCTCAAACATACTAACATCCACATACATTTCATTAAAATCCAAGTCTGCTTACTCGGAACCCCCTTCCCATTCCCCAGCTAAATCCCCTACCTCATAACCAAAATTCTTAACCCCCTTTTTCCCTGGGGTTTTAGGAGAAACTAGAATAGATTTGAGCTTAATATGATCAAACAAAAGACTCATAAGGCCTTCATGCAGAATGACCTTCTTAGGTTTTTTCAGTGGTCCTCAATACTATTTTCCATCGATAGTAAAAGATAAAAGAGAAAAGAGGCCAACACCTTATAACGAAAGTGATTCAATAGCATAAAGTGATAACTATAAATGACAAAGAAACTACCTTCCAAAGTG
The DNA here is from genome assembly GCA_007258455.2 of Sequoia sempervirens. Lineage (NCBI taxonomy): Eukaryota > Viridiplantae > Streptophyta > Pinopsida > Cupressales > Cupressaceae > Sequoia > Sequoia sempervirens. The sequence continues at coordinate 158,614 of VDFB02321111.1, forward strand.
AAATAATGCATTAAAGCCAGTACAAGATCCATCCACAATGACTTAAGAGACTTATGGGCATACCCACCACTCCCGACCTCCCAGAGCTTCTTCTTCTCATCAAATTTGAAAAAATTAGCAAATGCTTTCTTTGTAACAACTCTATCGCGATAGAATTTCCTCCTAGACACCAAAAACCTAGTGACTTCTGCAATGAAATCCTCATCAATATTGAATTCCACCCATTTAACAAAAAACTCTATAGCTTCAAGATTAGGGCATTGGATTCTTTGCATATATTGGGTTACCCCACCCTTTTCCAAATGCTCCCACACAGTTTTATTGCTTGGTAGTTCCTCACTCAAGCTCGGTTCAACCCTATAGCAAGCTCCACCCATGGTGGAAAGTAAAGAGCAGGAGCCTAACAACACCAGTAAATTATGTAAAAACAATTTATAAGCCTTGCTATCCACAAAACCACACAAATAATGCCCACAAAACATGTGAGCATTTCAATCAAAGTACTTCCCTGCCTATGTTGTGAAGCCATAATTTTACGGAAATCAAAGTTGTAATTATGAAACATGCAAGGCCAAAGTTCAACATGCCTAAACCAACTCAAAAAAATTATGAAGAACCTTTCCCCCATATCGACCACCTTAAAAACATGCCACTTGGTCATTGTTGGAAATAGATTTAAGATTGAGTGGTAATGATTCAAAAGCATCCCAAACATATTTAGCCACCACTCCCTAGTTTGCAAATCTGTCAGCTAGCATGTTAGCTTCTCTAAACACATGAGATATTCTAATCTCCTCAAAAGTATTAATGATAGAGAAAGAATCATTAATAAGATGAGCGATAGACCACAATGGCAGACACTTCCTCAAGAGACGGTTAATTATATTAAGCAAGTCCCCTTCCAACCAAAGTTTGGAGATCCCTAGATTCTTTTCCAAATCGAGGCCATGATATGATACTAATAGTATTGTTACTATTACTTCAGTCTTCAATTTAAATTTTAAACATAATAACATTATTGCCAAATAATGATTATTGTCCAATTAGTCATTTTATTTACTTTTTTACTTATTTCCTTGATACACTTAAATTAACGAGGTAACATAATTAATCCTAGGAAATAGGTCACGACAATGTTAACATAGCCAATAATTAAATGTACAAATATTAGGTGGCCTTACAATGATCCCCTTCTCATCAAAGCCCTTGTATGTCTAAATAATGATTTACAAAACTACTAAGGGGGGGTTTTGTTTCATCACCTTTTTTCACATTAGCTTGTTCACATGACAAGTTATTTTTTGGTGTGATTTCGACTCAGATTTGGCCTTGTATTTTGTTGATTTGACTATCTTCCATAAGGGACAACCTTCAAGATTAATTATTACCTTATGGCACCTTACCTCTTCCACATGGATTGTGGGTTGCTCTAAGGCTTTAATCTCGAGGCTTTTTCTCATTCTCTACAAGTTTCTCAAGCTTCTAAGGTTTGTGGTCACTATGATCATGGGTGGTGACCAAAATAGAGTTGATCCTTTCTCCTGTGACACTTCAAAGTCTAATGCTCAAGTTTTCTAATGGTTGCAGTTGGGAGGGGTTACACTATATTGAGAGACTCCATGGGCATGATCCTAAGGTGACTGAGACTTTTTTTTAGGGCTGGCAGAATAGGGTTTTAAAACTTGGTGGGAATGAATTTGACATAACTGAAGACCTAATTGCTAGAATTACGGGCCTTTCTACAAGGGTAGGAAATTTTATAGAGACAAGGAGTCGAATGCTACATTGGAAATTTTATTTAAGGAAGATGAAAGGAAGAGATTGGAGAAGGCTAAATGCGAGGGTTACTATTGTAACTCTATTAAGGCGATTTGGGGAGACGTAGTCGAAGAAATAATGAGGTATATAACACTTGATGGGTGTTTCTCTATTTTATTTGGTTATCATTTTGTTCTTCTCAACCATTTTAGGCATAAGAAAAAGGTCTTCTTTCCTTTTTATTTGTTGTCTTCCATGAAATGTGGTATTAGAGATCATAGATGCAATTCTAAAAAACCTGTTCTTTATGTGGGTCTTATCCTCCTTATTTCAGAGTATGCTAAGTCCTACGTTATTCCTAATTAACCTAAGAAGGTTACTAAGGGTAGGCAGAAGAAGCTTGAATTATAGTATGAGACCGGGTTTGATGCTAATGAAGATTATGAGCCTGGCTCAAAAGCCTAAAAAATGGAAGTGTACTCAAAGCCTCCTACTCCTTTAAAAAGTGGTAAGAGAGGAAAAGCGCCTACAACCCCTATCTTTGTGGATTATGAAATGGGTAGTGAAGAGGTGGCTATTGGTAAGTCCCTAGGAGGCAAAATTGTGAAGGGTGAGTCCTTTTCCCTGAAGAAAGGGAAGATTTTTTTTGTTGGGGAGAAGATTGGGAAGCCTCCATTGTTTGGTACAAAGAGGAAGATGGGTTTGAAGGGTGGGAGCACCCAGAAGAAGGCCAAGTGAAATGACAGCCCTGACCATGAGGAGTCTATGAGTATTGGCGTCAAGTCGCCTCTAAATGATGTTGGTGGGTAAGACAATATGGTTTTGCAAGAACAGGGTTTGTAGGTGAAGAATAAAGGGACAAGTGTTGTTGAAGAAATTGAAAGCTCCCTTCACAAGATTAAGATGTCAGTTGCTTGCCATAAAGGGAAGGATCTTATTGAAAGTGAAAATCTGAGTAAGGATTCCCAAGAGGACGGGGCAGATGTTAGGGATGTCTTCAACTTCAATAGGGAGGATTTACCTAACGTGTTGGGGTTGGTGAAAGAGGGCTCTATTACTCTGTTCAGACTATTTTAGTGGGCTTTCCACAAATTGAATCTCACTAATGTGAAGGTCTTTGGGGTGGTTAGTAAAGCTGGAGAGCCTTCTTTGCAGGTTTAAATCAATCAACTTTTTGATGTGTTAAAAATTGTTACTGATGAGATGTTGAAGTTGAAACAAGTTTTTGAAATGAAGATTGTGGCTCTTGAAGAGAAATTAGAACGGGCTTATCTAAAATTGGACAAGGTTGTGGATGTTAGCAAGTCTATCATGAAAATGAAGCTAAGGATCTGATCATCCTCAATGAGAAGGAAAGGCAGTGGATGGAGGAAGCGTCGGGTGGTAAGGATGTTGTTGGTAATGTTGTTGGGCTGCCTAGTGTTTCAAATAAAAAGGTAAGTGATAAGGGTCCCTGTACTAGGACTCGTAATAAAACTAAGTTGAAAGTCAAGATTCCTACCAAGGAGATCACTGAGGTGATGGAAGTGCATCAAAAGATTATCGATAGTGATATGGAGGTAGTTGATATTTTAAAGAATTTGTAGTTGTTATTTTTGCTCCTCTTTTTTGGCAGCTATTTTGTTTTTCTTTTGTTGCTTGTTGGCTACTTGTTGATTTTCATGCTTTTCTTTTGAAGGAGCATTCTTTTTTGTAAAGGGTTTCGAGGCCCCTTCAAACCTTGTTTTACCTCTAATCAAAAACTTACAAGCTGTCTTCCCCATTAATTTTCTATCTTAAAATATTTTTTTCTTAAAAAGCCATTTTAAGGCTTTATTAAAATGAATTTTCTATCTCATAAATTAGCTTTAAAACTTTAAGAAACTCTTTACATGTATATTTTTTTATTAATTTTTTTACTATTAGTACAAATATTAATATTTATAATTTAATATATAAGAAAGTTATTTTTTTTCCTTTTCTATCTTAAAATTATTTTTCTTAAGAATAAGATTTGGAAAATTTAAGAATTAATATTAATAATTTAATATATAAAAAGTTAAATTTAATTTTGTATCTTAAAATGATTATTATATATTAAATTATTAATATATAAATTATTATTAAATTTAATTACTAATATATTATTTATATTTAATTATTTATAAATTTATTATTATCAATAATTTATTAATGACGATGGGGAGACTAGATCTCGTGACCTCTTCCTACAATAGGATGCTTTAGCCAATCAAGCTAGACCCACCACCCTAATATTTTAAACAATTTAAATTTAATAATAATACAGTTAATTTATTATTAACTTAGAAGTTGTCTTCTCCATTAATTTTCTATCTTAAAATGCTTTAAAAAATCATTTTAAGGCTTTATTAAAATTAATTTTCTATCTCACAATTTTACTTTAAGTCTTTTAAAACCTCTTATGTATATTTTTTTTATTAATATTCTTACTATTAGTAAAAATATTAATACTAATAATTTAATATATAAGAAAGTTAATATTTTTTTAATATTAAAATCTCACAAATTTAAGAACTAATAGTAATAATTTAATATATAAAAAGTTATTTTTATTAAGCCGAAAGGCTTATTACACTCACATCAATGAGTATGTGTACATTTTATTCTCCCCATTAAAATTGACGTCTACTAACCCATCACAAAGTAATATTATATTTAAGATTTTTTATATCTGTAAGCTTTAAAAGCATGCATTATCATTATCTTTTTATACTTCTACACTATATATGAAATTTTGAAGAAAATATAATATAGTATTCTAATTTTAATTTATATAATTTTACATGATTTTTAATTTATAATATTTATTAAGGAAATACAAATTAATTTACAATATTTGTTAAAGGAATACATATTAATTTACAATTTTTCATATTAATTTACAATATTTTCACGCTTAAATTATAATTTTTAGAAGATTTTTAACAAGACAATCTTAAATATCTAATAAAAAAAATAATAAAAAAATACAATATTATATATATTGAAATCAATATATATTTGTTTGGCAATGGAGATACAAGAAACTTTTGCTTTCCTTTTAAAGTTGTTTGAAATTTTTAAGAAAAAGAAAAAGAAAAAATAATATATTATTTTAATTTCTAATAGTAATATATATCATTTTATAATTTTTTTTATGGAAATACATATTAATTTAGAATATTTTAAAAAACAAAAATATACATTTTTAGAAAATACATGATTTTTAATTTATAATATTTGTTATAGAAATAAATATTAATTTTCAATATTTTCACGTTTTTATAATTTTAAGAAGATTTTTAACAAGATTATCTTGCATATCTAATAAAAAAAATTAAATAAATACAATATTATATATATCGTTGTTTAGCAATGGAAATAAAAAACTTTTGCTTTGTTTTTAAAGTTGTTTGAAAACTTTTATTTTTAGTATTATTTTAGTTTTAAAGCTATTATTTTTATTTTATATGGAGTCACTACAGTGTGCATCGCTATATAATGCATAATGTAGTACCCCTCGTGTTGATGATACTCTTCGATACTTTTATGTGTCAAGGTTTTGTACTTGGTTTGTGATGGTGATTAGTTCACCGGATTGGTTGTGTGTGGATTCATAGTTTGGGTTGGTTTGCTGCACTTGATATTACTTATGATGTTTGATGATACATTATGTGGTGATTACATTATTTGGTTATGCTATGGTTTTCTTTAATAATATATATGGTGATGATGTGATTCTATACTACTATGGTTTCTGATGTGTTTGCTAGTGAGTCTTGGTGAAAGGACGAAGTGACATCACTCACTCGTGAGTGCCCTACTACCCTACGATTACCTTTCATGGTATGTCTACAATGGAGATTTACATGCTACTTGACATTTGTTTCTATGCAGGATGTAGGTACAAGACACTAACTCCACTGCTTGACAGGTCTGAGCGTGTCCCATAAGCCCAATGGGTATGATGTTGAAAAAGGAGTTGATAAGGAAGTGTCCCCGTCCCAAGTCTGTCACCTCGTTGTGAGTCTTACGGTGTCGTGGTTTTGACCTTGTCCTTGTTTCTGTATTGTTTGTTGTTGATTATTTGTTTTATTTGTGGATAGTTGTTATTTAATTTATCTTTATTTTATATGAGATTAATTAATGTTATTTTATTGATATGATTAATTGTAGGTGATTGTAATTTAGTTAAATGTTGGAAAGTTATTTAATTAATTAAAAGGTATAAATTAATTAATTTAAATAAATAATGATTTATGATAATTGTAAATTATCTTTTTCAAAATATTAATATTATAAAATCTAATGATAATATCATGTGAGGATAAATGTGAAAATAGTGAATTTTTAATTAAATTTGTGAGATAAGTGTGAGCTTTTAAAGCAAGAAAAAGGAACCAATGCATGTTGTGGATTTTTGAAAAAAAAAAGAGCTTTATTTATTTTTCTTTATTTTTATTGTGAGAGGAAGTTTCTCTACACATAGGAATGGTTTTTGGTTTTGTCTTGGAAAGAAGTAACAACGGTGGAAGAAAAAATAAGTGTGCTTTTCTATTAAAAATTGTTTTTTGTAAGGAAAAATATAATATTGATCCAAAAGTTAGCTAAAAAAGGACTGTAGAGTAAGTCTATTTTCGAAAGAGGAAGAAGGGCTATCGTGTTTGGATTCAACATCAAACGAAGGACTCCAGGTTCTTTTTTATTTATTAATTCTTTTGTTTTTTATAGTTCTGTAAGGGAAATGAAAATCATGTCTGACATGTTTGAAATTGATAGTTATGTTTAAAAGAAGATTATGTTGTTGGAAATTTGTTGTGTCAAACTTTTAAATCTTCTGTAGAAAATTATTGAGAAACCCTCTCATCTCTCTTCAACAAAACTAGTTATGAATTTTTGAGTGGAAAAGAAAACAAATTTGTTATGGGGATTAAAATTGTATGCCCATATTTATTTTGTAGGAAAATTGGACTATTGTTCATATTTTATTTATTTTATATTTGGTGGGAAATATATATATATATATATATATATATATATATATATATAATTCTGTCTTTTCTTTTTGGAAAATAATTTTCTGTTAAAAAAAAACCAGAGGTCTGTAATTTTCCCTGGGTTTGTGTTTTTTTTTTAAATAATTTGTGGATTTATATAATTTATATTTCATATTAAAAAAAATATATAAAAGAAAAATTATTATTGTGGACGGGGAAGGTCGACTGTCGTCGTACCTCCCCACTCCCTCATGGTGGACTATGCACAACAACCACAAGTTGCGCACAGTAGCCAATGGCTGCTAGGCACAACCATGTGGAGGTTGCGGCCTCCCCGTAGGGAGGTTCACAGTCCCCATACGGGTTGCACATTGTGTAATAAAAAGTTTTTTTTTTAAGTTATTTTATTGGAATTTAAACTTATTAAATTTATTTTTAGTCAATTTAATTTATAATATATATATATATATTATATATAAATATATGTATATATATATGGGTAAATTTACAGTGATGGTATTGCTAATTTTTATAATGTGATTTATAAGCATGATTTTTAAAGATATAATTTATATATTATATATATATGGTAATATTTGTTGAAATCATGGAATAATTTGATAATGTTAAAATTGGCAATGTTGGATATTTTAGTGTGACCGATTAAATTAGAAATAACTTTGTGGTTTAAATTAAGTTGATTATTCTCGAGTGGATTAATTTATTTATTTCTTGGTGAAATTATTTTGTAAAGAAATATGTTATATGGTGTTGTTTGAATTTTAGCTTATTCGTGTATGTAATTGTTTACTCTTGACATTTTTGTTGAGTTAATTATGGTTTTCTCTTAATTGAGATTATGTCTTGTGGGAAAAACCCTTAAGTTAGTTATCCTTCTATAGGAGCTTAAGTTACTTGTTAGGGACTTCCAGAGGCATGGGGAAATGATGTGTATTTATGATCTTTTAATTTGATATTTGTCCCTATTTTAGACTATAGTCATGATCTTGAGTTTACATTTGGGGTTGTACCGTTTTATGGGTGTATATTCATATGAGTTTTGGAGAAATGGTTTTTCCTCATGGTTGTTCTATTTTGTGGCTCAGTGTTCTTGTTGGTACAACTCCTTGGTATTGGATTTTATGTTTTGGGTTTCTAGGGAGAGTGGCTCTACATGGGTGTCAATGCACAAAGGGGCAGTCAGGATAACCCACGTTAGAGTTAGAGTAAAAAGTAATAACCTAATTAATTAATTACGGGGTGGGTAGTAAAACATTAATAAGATAATTATGGATGCCTCGTCCACTTGTTAGGGCTTTCATAGACTAAAGGTGGGCCGAGAAGGTTGTGGTTGGCAAGATCATTGTCTCGTCTCCACAAGAGGTTAATGGTTCCGCACGAGTCACCCTATGGGGTCAGAGCCTAGAGAGGTTGTCAAGATAACCATAGATGGGGGCAGCGCCTAGAGAAAGGTAGTTAGGATAACCCATGTAGGACTGTGTGATGACACTCTCCTCTAGCATTCCCTTGAGTTGTTTTTGTCGCTAACCTCTGGAAGTGGTCTATTGATATGTTTTGGTGATTTATTGTTGTTATGTTTTGGGAGTGGTCTTTTGATACTATGTTTTTGTTGTGTTCTCTCATTTTTCATGTCTGGAGTTTAGTCTTGCATCTTCTGTTTGGATGTGCTTGGTCGGGTATCCTTCCTCATTTACTCCTAGCATGGGGGTGGTCAGGTGGAACATGTAAATTTTAGTGAACAGATTATATGCATAGAAAAATAATTCAAAATTAGACACAATAACACAATAGATACCCTGGGAAAACCCTCCTCTTGATGGAGAAAAACCCAGCAACAAAAGTCTCTCTTATATATATAAAACAATGGCAACAAATCTCTTTACAATGAGGCCAATCACAAGGCCAATATTCAGCACCAACTGTAAATGCAAGAACAGATAATAACTATCACTCCTTAGGGTTCAATTATGCCTTAGAAGAATTTGCAATCTGCTCTTGAGTAATTCACAATCTCTCTTGAGTAATTTGCACTTGACAATATTCGCACTTGATAATATTCGCACTCAACACTTGAAGAAATTCACACTTGACTTGAATGGAGTGAATCGAACTAGCATGAATAATGAATGATCAATGGAAGAGTGAAACCTTGTATATATACAAATGAGAGAGGTCGCACCTCTTCATCTACAAGGCCGGCCAAGATACACTATAATAAATATAATTTACAATGAAAGTCGGCCCAGAATAAGAATAATATAATTTACAATGAAAGTCGTCCCAGAATAAGAATTATATTATTGCCAAGAGATGCACCTATACTCATTAATTGTCACATATAAATAAATAGCCAATGGCTACATTTATTTATGTCTTCACTTTGTGGATGGAAGGACGAGCCTGTAGTTGCTATATCATTAACACTCCCTCTCAGCTAGGGAGAGAACTTCCAGCTGCTCAAGACAAATCATCTCAACATGATGTCCATCACATTGGCTACAACCAGATGTGAAGAGAAGAATATCACCTCAACGTGATATTAGATATCGTCTCGATATCAACCATAATATGATAAGTACAAGTGTTCATCACTTGCATGATGTTGTCACCTCAACATGACTTTTACCATGACTCTCTCAGAGGGTGAAACACAAGTACAACATATGTCATGGAGTCTCACACATGACATCCACCATGACTTAGCTCAAAGGGTGGAAACAAAAGGCTTTCACCTCAAATTCTTCCATCTCAGAAGAAAATGCATTAACAAGGGCTTGCACCTCAAATTCTTCTGTCTCAGAAGAAAATGCATTAACAAGGGCTTGCACCTCAAATTCTTCTGTCTCAGAAGAAAATGCATTAACAAGGGCTTGCACCTCAAATTCTTCCGTCTTAGAAGAAAATGCATTAACAAGGGCTTGCACCTCAAATTATTCTATCTCAGAAGAAAATGCATTAACAAGGGTCACTGATACTGAAACTCTTACTCAGTCAAGGCTGGATTCTCCACCATACCAAGCTTATCTTGGAAGTACACAAACTTTATCCTGGCGAGAGGCTTGGTGAGAATATCTGTCGTCTGCTCATCAGTGCTAATGTACCTCAACTGTATAGCCTTCCACAATACCATATCTCTAATATAGTGGTACTTGATCTCAACATGCTTGGATCTGTCATGAAACACAGGATTGACAGAAAGCTCCACACAACTCTGATTATCACAATGAATGATAGTAGGCTCCATTGATTGTCCAAATAATCCTACAAGGAGCTTACGAATCCACACTGCTTCTCGAGTTGCCATACAAGTTGCAATGTACTCGGCCTCTGTTGTACTCAATGCTACAGATGACTACTTCCTACTACACTAGGAAATCATAGCAGAACCCAAACTAAAGCAACAACTAGAGGTGCTCTTCCGATCTGTGACACAACCTGCCCAATCAAAATCAGTGAAACCATGTAACTCCAAGTCTGCATTTGAAGTATACCTCAACCCATATCCAACTGTGCCAGGCAAGTATCTTAGGATATGTTTAGTTGCAACAAGATGTATCTATCTCGGATCACACATAAACTGGCTAAGTGCACTCACTGCATAGCAAATATCAGGTCTAGTGTTAACTAGATACATCAAGGATCCAATCAGTTGTCTGTACAATGTCGGATCCACGAAATCTGAACTAGCTGCAACCTCCTTCAATTTATGTAGATTGGTCTCCATAGGTGTAGACATGGATTTGCAATCTATCATGCCAAATCTCTTAAGTATATCAATGGTGTACTTTCCTTGATTTAGAATCATCTCATTTGGTTTCTGCCAGACTTCTAATCCAAGGAAGTAATGCATGAGCCCAAGGTCCTTCATCTCAAATTTTGAAGTCAACTCTTTCTTAAACTCAAGAATCAGGTGATCTTCTCCAATAAGGATCAGATCGTCAACATATAAAACCAAAATTAAAGCATCACCATTGATTACCTTGAAGTAGAGATTTGAATTAGCATTATTCTTCAAGAAGCCCAAGCTTGATAGGTATCGATCAATCCTTTCGTAACATGCACGAGGAGCCTACTTAAGACCATGCAAGGCCTTCTTTAGCTTGCAAACATGTGACTTCTTCCCATGAACCTCAAAACAACGAGCAATAGGAGCAAATGTTTCTTCATAATCAACTCCCTCTTTCTATGAAAACCCACGAGCTATGAATCTTGCCTTGTACTTCTCAATGCTTTCATCTGCATCTTTAAGTACGGGTTGTCCTCTCAGAACACTCTATTCTTACAACATTGCAATCTTCACTTCTTCTCAGCAAGTCACTGAACTCCCTCTTGATTCCTACTTCAGAGATTGCAAAGAAGACTTCTGGAAGTGAACTCCCTCTAGCAACCAACTTAGTCTCATGGCTGCAAGTTGTGACTTCATGCTTGAACATTTCTTTGGTCGGCCTGAAGCTCTTTCCTTTTGCACAATCTCTCATTACCTTCGTGCTTCTTGAACCATCCTGGAAGCATTATAGAGAGATTACTAACAATTTATGACTATCCAAGGAAATATCAAGGCTAGAATCATACAAGATTTACAATCCCAAGTTATAGCATGAGCACATAAGAATTTATGAACAATATTAAAAGCATGAATAAAGAAATCAACTTATAAGAGAAATATGTAGCAAGATTATGAATAGTTCAGAATGAAGGGATAAGGAAACTTATCTTTATTTTGATATAATTATGCCTTCCATCTTTTACTCCTCTCGAGAGTGCTAAACTCGACACAATAAAAGACAATCTGCACTACATATTTCTTAAATGCATTATGCAGTTAGCATATTTAACATAGAACCAGGCCCCTCAAGGTACCACCATAGTCCATGCACAAGAGATGGTATCGATGTGATCATCCTATCACAACAAAAAGTTTGTAGTTCTCTTTTCATCTCAAAGTCACACTCAAAGATCTTCATAATTGCAAGGAATAGAGGTATCTCCACAAGATCTTGTTCCAGAGATCACTTATTCAAGAGGTACCATGATTTTTACTAAACACACATGATTCAAATAACCAAAGTCAGATTTGCACAACTTAGCAAACTGAAAATTTACCCTAGATTTCAAAAGTATGAACACAAGAATACTTATCTCGATGAAATCAATTTGTTGCAGCCGTCGAGCTCAAACATCATCCATTAGTAGCTAGATCTGTCAACAAGATGAGCTCTTGACTGCAAGGTCATAGAGACCATCCAACATGATGAGTTACTCGACATCTACATGGTTAAGGTTTATAGAAGAAACCCGAATGGCAATGGTACTGCACTTGCTGATTACACGAGTTCCATCTTAGCACTGTTGGAGCTTGGAGTTATAGAATAGTCATACAATTTTGATCTGATTCCCAAGCACAAGTAAATCACAATCTTTCCCATACTAATCTCATGATTGCCATACAATAAACCAATATGAGATTTCCTTATAGCTCTCACTTTCAATAATACTTCTCCAAATACTATTGAATATTCTAGAGAAATATGAGCGCCCAGAAATGAAGGAAGATACTTCCCAGATGCCCTAGTATTGAAGACATAAATCATTTGGCGGATTGATTTGGGAATTCTGTGATCCCAACAGTGGGATATTCTGCCCGATCTCTAGATGGAGAAAGACTCCCAGAGTGACCGATGACCCAGAAATTTCATGAAGATTGGACCCGCACCACCCTGACAAAGAATGCCACCTGCTCGGAATGACCTCTGATGAGCAAGAGACCCATGACTCCTCCCGTGTCTCTCTTAATATGCTTGAAAGCAGGGGAAGGAATATCTAATGATTATAGTAAGCAGATTCAACATAATGATAAATTGACAGCTATAGTAGATGTGCGGTCAATACTCATTCGCAAAGCGATAGAAGATCGTCCAATGCATTCTACATTCTGACCCTGGATACTTGATGTTACTCGTGACCCCCTAACCCCGTGCGTGTGACTAGAGTGATAGATCATGGGAGATGTACGCTGCCTGATCCAAGATGATGACCTTCCTCAAGGATGCGACTTCTCCTATGGATGAAGATTTTTTTTGTTTTTGATGACTTACTCCTTCATCTCATGCCTTATAAATCTGTTCCAAATTGTGTCAGGCACACATACATCACTTCTCAATTCAGGCGACACATATTTAAGCAATTATTTCTTCCAGCTTGCTATGCTTGATGGTTCCCTGAATTTTCTAATGACAAGCTCTGATTGACTAGTCTAATGAAAATAAATCTAATCAATTTCCCCGAACCCGCTCTAATACCATGTAAATTTTAATGAACAGATTATATGCACAAAAAAATAATTCAAAATCAGACATAATAACACAACAGATACCCTGGGAAAACCCTCCTCTTGAGGGAGAAAAAACCAGCAACAAAAGTCTCTCTTATATATATAAAACAATGGCAACAAATCTCTTTACAATGAGGCCAATCACAAGGCCAATATTCAGCACCAACTATAAATGCAAGAACATATAATAACTGTCACTCCTTAGGGTTTATTTCTGCCTTAGAAGAATTCGCAATCTGCTCTTGAGTAATTCGCAATCTCTCTTGAGTAATTCACACTTGACAATATTCGCACTTGATAATATTCGCACTCAGCACTTGAAGAAATTTGCACTTGACTTGAATGGAGTGAATCAAACTAGCATGAATAATGAATGATCAATGGAAGAGTGAAACCTTGTATACATACAAATGAGAGAGGTCGCACCTCTTCTTCTACAAGGCCGGCCAAGATACAATATAATAAATATAATTTACAATGAAAGCCGGCCCAGAATAAGAATAATATAATTTACAATGAAAGTTGTCCCAGAATAAGAATTATATTATTGCCAAGAGATGCGCCTATACTCATTAATTGTCACATATAAATAAATAGCCAATGGCTACATTTATTTATGTCTTCACTTTGTGGCTGGAAGGACAAGCCTGTAGCTGCTATATCATTAACAAAATGTGCTACGCACCCCTTTGGGTCCCCTGTGATGTAGTTGTACCATTAAGTGCAGAGTTTGTAGATGCAGTTTGATCCAAAGTTCGTATGTTACCATATGTATATTTGTACTTTGGATATATTTTATGTAAATTGATGTATCCCTCTCACATGCATTGGGAAGACTTATGGTGTAATTTTGTATATATGTTCATTGAGACGTACTAGCAAATTGATGTAATGTATTATCACACCATGTAAATCATTCTAGAACTACAATTTGTAAATAGTTTAATGTTATGTTGTATCTGTGGAAATATGTACTTTATATTTCCATGTTTAATTTATTGTAATTTGCATACATGGTTTTATATGGATTATTCTTATCATTTTGGTTATCGTTAATGAATGTTTAAATGAAGATATGTGAATGAATGGATTACATTATTGGAAATTTAATGTTCATTTCTTAACTTTGTTACAGGATAGTTTAGGTAATGTCACCTCATGTACCCCAAGGGACTTAGGTGTTTAATTTGTAATCATTAGCTATGTTAATTTCATTAGTAAACTTAGTGTTTAATCTTTATATTTAAAAAAAAAAATTGTTGCATTTTTTTTTAGTTGTTCCTTTGGAGTTTGCGCGACGGGGCGTTACACACAAACCAAAAAGAATAGTTGCTTTGCTTTGATTTATAGAATTTCATATTCCAAAGGTATTCTTGTACATTTTTCCCTGCTTGAAGTTGCATTTCTAGCTAGAAATATTAATGTGTGATTTTTTGAGTTTTTCTGTGTAGAAGAGATATTGATAGACAAACAAATTAGTGTAATGAATACCAAGGTGAAGTGTGCACAAATCAAGCAATGAATTTCATTAGCAGCATGAGAGAACATGGGTGTCTCATACATGATGACATACCACAGTGTACCGACTATTCAAATCTCAATGATAAACAAAGGAAGGGGCTCAACATAATTATGGCACACTACCATAATAATCAGAATCCACCACCCTTGCATATGATAATTCAAGGAACAACAAGAACAAGAAATTCATATCTAATTGGTGCTATTAGAAAAACTCTTGAAAATGCAATGACTAGATGAGTTCTTCTCCCCTTCTATTACTTGCACCAATTGGAGTTGCAACATTCAACATTGGCGCTTCCACAGTACATTCAAAATTGAGAATCCCAATAAGAGATTTTTCTCAACTAGGAGTAAGGCTAACAAGCTTTCAAGAAGAGATAACACACATCAAATACATTTTGATTGATGAAATGAGCTTCATAGGTCAGAACATGCTAGAGAACATAGATTCTCGATTCCAACAAGCATTCCCACAAAATGCAAACATTAACTTTGCAGGTATACACATGATTATGATTAACAAAAATGACTAATTTATATTCTAATACAAGTAATTCACGTTATGGAGTTTATATAGATATGAAGGTATATATTAGCTAAAAAAATCCATTGTTTATCTTTAGGTATATGTACAATTTTGGTTGGAGATTTGGGTCAGTTTCCTCCTATTAATGATAGACCAGCATATGACAGCAATAGAAGAGCTAGGTTTCTATGGGAATAATTCAAAACTGTGGTTACTTTAGATAAAGTATTTAGACAAGATGGAGAAAACATCCACCAACAGAGATTTTGTCAACTTTTGACAAATCTTAGAGATGCAAACACAACAATTGATGATTGGAGATTTCTTATGACAAGAACCGCTATTACCATTCATGCAACAAGCAATGAGGAGTTTGACAATGGTGTTCATTTGTTCTCAACAAATGATAATGTTCATAAACATAACAAGAAAATGCTATACTCATTGAAGCATCATGTTGCATATAGTCTTGCAACAAAATCAGGAAGTATTAATGCAACAGAAGGATGCTCAAATGATGAGCTTGATCTAGAATTATTGATCAGTAAAGATGCTAGGGTAATGTTGACTTCAAATCTTTGGTTACACGCAAGTCTTGTAAATGGAGCTCTAAGATATATTTGAAAGATTGTATACAAACCTGGAAGTGGTCCACCAGAACCACCAACATATGTAATGGTTGAGTTTGACAGTTATTCAGGAATACCATTTGATGACCATAATTCAAATACAATTCCAATTACAACAATACAGAGGGGGGGGACAATCCAAATGCCATTAAGATTGGCTTGGGCATTAAGAATTCACAAATCACAGGGTTTGACTCTTTCAAAAGCCACTATTGATATTGGACCAAGAGAAAGAACATGATTGACATTTGTCGCCATTTCTTGTGTAAAGTCTCTACACGGCCTAATAATTATGCCACCATTCACATATGACTGTTATGAAAACATGAAAAAGGGTAGACAACTTTCCAAAAGAAAGGATGAA
Source organism: Sequoia sempervirens (assembly GCA_007258455.2). NCBI lineage: Eukaryota > Viridiplantae > Streptophyta > Pinopsida > Cupressales > Cupressaceae > Sequoia > Sequoia sempervirens. The sequence continues at coordinate 174,764 of VDFB02321111.1, forward strand.
GAAAATAGACTTAAAATTTTAGAAGATAATTGATGAAATATATTTTCTTCAATTTTGTTTCAATGACTATACTCAAATTTCTAAATGTAATGTATTTATATGATTTTATGTGTTATGGTACTTAAAAATTCTTCTATGTTTAATGCATTGAAAATTCAACAAACAAATTTTCCTAATATAAAACAATTATGATACTTTTCAAATGTTTCTAGTGAGTTGTAGAAAATCTAAAATTCATTTGCTACCCATGTGGATTCTTCATATTCACCACATAATTTTAAAAATTGGTATGTTTCATATGCTTCTCACATATTCAATTATGTTTTACTACTTGAATTTAATATATTTTGAGTTTTTTTGATATCATAAATTTGCTTAACGTTTAATCTCTTATATGCAATTTTCTCAAAAGTTGAAAAATATATATTTTCCCCTATTTAATACTAATGTAAAAAAAAAAAATGATTTTCCTACAGGTGAAGAAGATGTCACATAATGTCCATACATCATGGGTGTCCATTTGATTATCGAAGTATCATTGTCATCTTCCATTCAATGTCCTCCTTCGTATAGAGGAGTTGAGTGCCCGTTATTGGTTGAGAGAGAAGATGGTCAAGAAAATTATCAATAATGAACTAGAAAACAACCAAAAAAAAAATTAATAATTATGCTATGTACTTTAACTTTCTCTATGAATCCAAGGTGAAAATGAACTTGGATATAAAATTTAACAATATTCAAATTGAAATTGTAGATTTTTGTGCCTAATCAGTTCGTCTATACCATGAGGTTCATGATCTTTACCTTGCAAGATGCATTTGGAAGGTCACTATTAGGCCAATAATAACCATTAAAAAACACAGTCTATGTGATGAGCTCAGTACGAAATTCATGAGATTTCTTAAAGGACGATCATAGATTAGTTATCACATGGGAGCACCTGAGGAATGGTTGCTTGCTACTTTAAAATTCAACTACTCCATCATATTCATGGTGCATCAGGTCATGCCATCATTTAGGTTGTTACATGCACACTATGGGATACCTACACTGCATGTTGTCAAGTCCAATGTGACAATTAAAGTTTGAACTATTCTTCACGATAGTGATAATGCACAGTTACTAGTACACAAATGGTTAACAAACTGAAAGTACAAAGTTATTGTTAATAAAAACATTAAATTTTAAGTTTGGGGAGGAATTCCACTAAATTTTAGTGTCTAGCATTACATATGGCAATTGAAATAAACAATCATGGAAAATATAATGAAATCATATATATTACTGTTGATGAATGTGAATGAAGATGTAAGCATTTTTTAAGATACCTATTTAACAACAATTAAAAAAACTACAAATTATTTATTATACATAAACTTTATTATTTATTAGAATGTGTTAAAGAAAAACTATGTTACATTATTTTTTGTTAAGAAATTGAAGTATGTGTGTTCTAATTTAATGCAAATGGTTGATGTTCATGTTATGTTTTTATATATATAAGTTCCTATAATTTCAAGTTAATCTTTGTAAAACTTAAAAACAAATACTTACAAAGCTATAAATATTAAACAACTACTACTTTTATATTAAACATAGATATAAGAGTAAACAACTACTATTTTCATATCAAACATAGATATTATTATTGGAACGTGTTAAGGAAAAAATCATACAATTGCAAGTGAATTTATTATTAAAAAAATTAATTACACCACATTATGAAATTAAATAAAAAATACCCTTAATGATGAAAAATATGCGCCTCAAACAAGATAACTTTCGCTTATTTTATATATATTAATATTTAATATATGTATTGTATGCTATTTTTGAATCTTCATAATATTAAAAATACAAAATTTTATTTTCTATCTTAATATAATTTTGTATATATTAAATTATTTATAAAACTAATAATTATAAACTAATAATCTAATTAACACTATATGGATTACATTTTGCAATCCCAAATTTGAAGACGTGACACAGGGTTAATCAGATTTCAAGTAAGTATTTTATTGCAAGAATCTGTATATTTTTATTTTACTATGTTATAGATGTACATAGATGATTAAATATTAAAATTAATAAAAGTAATCTTTATAAGCAACAAAATACTCAACTAAAGTTGGTGCTGGTCAAGAGAGACTAATCTCCATAGCTACTTAGGTTGTTTAATTATTTTTCTATGTTTCTTACACACTTTGAAAATAAATGGATTTTTTTAATTTTCTCTATTTTATCTACAGATTGAATACTTATTTATTATTAAAGCAAACTTTTGGATTCAACTATGTACATGTTTTTAGATTGGTTCACACTCAGTGATCCATCACGAGGAAGAGGAAAGTAAAGAATTGGAGTGTAATTATGGTCTTATAAAGGAAAGAGGTAAGGGAGAGAGGGGGTAGAGCAAATAAAAAATTCAATAAAAAAAAGTGGGGGAAAAAGTGGGAGGATAAGAAATTAAGCATACACATGATATTGTGTACAAATACACAAAAATGATAAATAATAAATTAAGAACGAAGAATTATATATCTAGAATGCTTCACTTTTGGATTCAACTGTGTGTATTTTTGTGTTGACGTTTGGGATCACACTCAGTGATCCATCATGAGGAAGGGGAGAAAATGAGATGGGAATGGAGAACAAGCCTTATAAAGGGTGAGGAAGATGAGAGAAGAAAAAAGAAAAAAATATAAAATATAAAATATAATAAAACATGAAAATAAACAAAAAAATTAAGCTAACCAAAAACCAAGATACATAAAAAAGATATAAAAGGAACCTATTGATCAATACTAAGTAATAAATACAAAAATGATAAGAAATTAAAGATATTAGACTTAATAAAAAAAGGACTATTAAACTAGAAAATAAACAAAGAAAATTAAATAAAAAAATTGCAAGAAATAAACAAGTTTGTTTGCAAATCTTTAATTATTACTATTTTCATTTATAATCAATAGGGTTGTTTCTTTTTATTTTGTTTTATTGTTACTTTTTGCTTAGCAAGTTTTTCCTTTTGCTCATTATTAGGAACCTTTTCTTTGTTGTAGTAATTTATAACTTATGTTATATTATTACAACATTATCCTTGTTTTTTCTAATTGGTATCTTCGATTATTTCTTACAGTCTTTTTAAATTAGTTTTCTTTGTTTATTTTCTAGTTTATTAGCCTTTTTTATTAGTCTAATATATTTAATTTCTTATCTTTTTTGTATTTATTTCTTAGTATTGATCAATAGGTTCTTTGTAGGTTTGTGAATTTATAACTTGTGTTATATTATTACATCATTTTCCTTGTATTGTTCTAATTTGTTTCTTCATTTATTTCTTTTTAAATCGTCTTCTTTGCTTATTTTCTAGTTTAATTGTCATTTTTTATTAAGTCTAATTTCTTTAATTTCTTATCTTTTTTGGTATTTATTACTTAGCATTGATCAATAGGTTATTTGTAGGTTTATGAATTTATAACTTGTGTTATATTATTACATCATTATCCTTGTATTTTTCTAATTGGTATCTTTGTTTATTTCTTGCAATCTTTTTATTTAGTTTTCTTTGTTTATTTTCTAGTTTAATAGCCTTTTTTTTTATTAAGTCTAATTTCTTTAATTTCTTATCATTTTTGTATTTTTTACTTAGTATTCATCAATAGGTTCCTTGTATATCTTTTCTATGTATCTTGTTTTTTGGTTAGCCTAATTTTTTTGTTTATTTTCATGTTTTATTATATTTTTTATTTTTCAATTTCTTCTTTTTTTCTCCTCTCATCTTCCTCACCCTTTATAAGGTTTGTTCTGCATTCCCATCTCATTTTCTCCTCTTCTTGATGATGGATGACTGAGTGTGATCTGAAACATTGACAACATTCTAACTTCATGGACTGTGGAAAACTCATACCAACAATTATATATTATTTATTTATATCTTTTTCCTTTTCTTCTCTTATTATGTTCTTTTTTTATCATTATTTTTTTCTTAGATATATATTTATTTTATAGATATATAATTCTTCGTTCTTAATTTATTATTTATCATTTTTCCTGTATTTGTACATAATATATATATCCTTTCTTTTGTGCTTTATTTTTTGTACTTCCTTGTATTTCATTATTTTTTCTTCTTTTGTAATTTTTTGCCTCTCATTTTTATGCTCTAATTTATTTGCAAGTTGGAGCACCTTTGACCACTTTTTCCCCCACACTTTTTTATTGAATTTTTTTATTTGCTCAACCCCCCCTCTCCCCCTCTCCCTCACCTCTTTCCTTTATAAGGCTATATCTGCACTCCAATTCTTTACTTTCTTCTTCTTGATGATGGATCACTACAAATTTCGATCTAAAAACATACACAGTTGAATCCAAAAGCTTGCTCTGATACTTCATGGACTGTGGAAAAATCATACCAACTATTTATTTATTATTTTTTTCAAAAAAAAAAATCTCTTGGTTGCTCATATGTGTAGGTTTGAAAGATGATGATTTATAAACTAATATTTTTAAAATAGATTATACTTATAGAATGTCCTTTTACTGTATTTTATTTTTATATTTATATTTGTTCTTTTGTAAGTTCTTTCTTCACTAAAAGAAATAAAAGAAGGTAAATAAAACTTGTAGCTCAGACTTGGGGTCTTCAACAAAATAATCTAATTCAATTTAATTTATTCACTCCAATCTCCAACTGAATTGAAATTGATTTATGCTGGATCTACTTATATGAAGAAAGCACGGCAGCAAGTGAAACACTTAAGGAAAGGATATATGACAGCTGTTAAGTTGTATATAACATAAAATTGTTCGAAAACAAAAGTTTTAAACCCTTCAACGATAGGTTTTATAACTTTACATGCTACTTCTACCATCACTACAATTTACATTAAGACATTTAAATTAAAGATATTGCTAAACAAAACAAATTGGTTTTGTTAGATGTAAGTAAGTTGAAATTCTTTGAACACAATTACAATTTATATCTACGAAAAATATTTGAAGTCTGCAATGATTGCAACATATTCACAAAATAGATTTATTTAAAGGCTGTTGAAACTTCCGAACAAAAGAATATAAATTGATATAATCAAATTTTTTATAATGTTGCCAACACTTTTCCTCCCTACCTCAAAATGGGTGCTTTGGAAAGTGCTAGCAAAATTATAAAAAAATTGATTATACCAGTTTATATTCTTTTGCTAGGAAGTTTCAATTACCTTAAAATAAATCAATTTTCTATATGTTGTAATCATCGCAGACTTAAAATGTTTTTTCTTATATTCACATTTGGATTATAAATTAAGGTTTTTTGAATAAAATTCTAAATACAACACAAGAAGTGGACAACATTTTGATGTCACAATATTATATTTTTTAAAATATTTCCTTAGAAAAAACTTAAAGGAAGAGGAATTTTAATGGATTTGAGGGCTGCAAGGGCACTTCAATCAAGAGATAAAAGATGCATTCTTCATGTTTGAAAATAAATTGTAAATAAAGTATGCATCAATTATTTAGAACGTACCTGATATGAGCTTGATTTCACACAATTATGGCAGTAAGATTTTTATCAAAAGTGTGATGGAAGCAAATTCATATACATGCAACAAACCTGATAAACATGCAAACAAAATATTAGAAGCTCTTTGACAAATATTTACAAATATTCTATGGAATTGCTTAACCAAACTAAATTGCATACCTCACTCAAATTGTCGCAAAAAAGCCTCTGCTAATTGCCACAATGATCACAAAAATGCGTGCACTGTTAATTGAAACAAAATCTGAAAAAGTTCAAAAAAATCACTATTATCACCAAATTTTCCCAGCCACCTATTCATGTAATACACATTTACTTAAATATAAATCAGAAAGGATTATGATCTTTTTCAGACAAAAGTTCCAAAATGCCAATATATTCGATGCTCAAAGGTGTAGATAGCTTTCATAAATCAGAAAGGCCATCATACTAAAAAGTATTTAAAATAAATCAGAAAGGCCATTATAGTTAGGTTAGAAATTAAAATACCTCTCTCTAAATTAGCACAGATTTCACTCAGTTAAAAATGTAAAATAATGAAACTCTGTCAATGCTCAAACTCATCTCCAATAACAATATTAAAATGTTTACCACAGTTTTACGCCCAAAAAAAATAGAAAAAGAAAACTAAACTTAGCTGGTTAGTAGTCCCTAATTACAACTGGTGATACAAACCATGCTTTTTCCAATCCCTCTTTTCATAGCAATGAAGACAAAGTTAGCTATTTTAAACACTTTGTTAGATCAAAACATTTACAGAGGAAGTGTAGCAACGCAGATAAATAAGATACAAAACTTAGTAGACACCTTTCTTTATGAATCCTCAAAGGAGGGTAGAGGTATCACTATCAATAGAATACATTAGCTTTCACTCATGTAGTGTGCTTTGTAAATTCTATCTTAGCGGACGACTAAAGATTTGGCTGTAAACGATTTTAAATGAGAATAAAGGCAACTAAATCGGATTACATGACCAACCTGGCAATATCTCTGAACATTGTACTCCTTACAGCAACTAAATCGAACACCACTTACAACCACAAAGAACTAAGAAAGGCAAGAAGGTAGAATAATTCCATCAATAGGCTTAAGTTCCATCATACTGCAGCCTAAAGTCCAAAAATAAAATTGATGTCACTAGCAAATCCTGTTGAATCTGATTTTGATAAAACTGAAGGTACGCAGTTAGAGAAGAAACAATAAACCAAGGAAAGGAATACCTAGGACAAAGATATGGACTTAGGAGCATCACATCATATCCAATCTGCCTAATATGGAACTGTCTTGGATTATAAGAGGCCTTGCCATCCATGGCTGTGTTAGGATACACATTGCCATCTAGTGAATTGAGTACTCCCACTAATGTGTTGACATTAGATTAGTCACAAAAGGAAATGTTATTATTTAATCAATAATGTATTTCAATTTTTCAATATGCAAAAAGGCTATAGATGAAGTTTGAATACAAATTATTAATTTAAAATTTAATATTTAGTGTTACTGTTTTGATTCCATTGTATTCCATTGTACACATGTCAGAGAAAAACTGTTTGCCTACTTTTACAATGCAAACTCTATAATGGTTGCTCATCTTTCTTTTGCATTAGAAAAGAATGTGGAAATGCATTTGAATAACTTTGCTCTCACTTCGTCATCCTCTTTGTATGATGAATAGCGTGAGGGATTCAAAAATAATCTTGTAGCATGGAGTTACAATGCATTTGGTGATCCCATTTAACATCACTGATCTCCTAATGAAGTTACTCCCATCATTTTACATTTTTTTATTGTATTGTCTTCTTTGCATTATCCATGACCTCATAAAGAATGCATTGGGGATTTGTCCCCATCAACCAATCTTAACACTCTAACTAAGGGCTCTAAGATTTGCACAATTTAATGCACATCTATCCAAATTTTTTATCACAAACAAGACCTGAAATGTTAATATCACTCATGTGACTACCAAAGAGCATCCTACCTAGTCTAATTAAACAAATTTGCATTTCAAGTTAATCTTTTGGGCACATAAATTTTGCAATGCTAGGAAATTTGTGGCAGACCTTGTTGGACCTAGTCTCTTGAGCTTCTTTCCTTCAATGAGGGATCTTATCATGCTCAACATCCCCCTATACAATTTCAAATTTGTAAATTTCTTCAAGATAGATTTAATCTGTTCAAATTTGTAAATTTCTTCAAGATAGATTTAATCTGTTCAAATTTGTAAATGTCTTCAAGGGTTAAACCAAGGCAATGTATTGCGCATAGGCTAAAAAATAATGTACGGTACTTCTCTACGAGAAGTTTGTCTACTGACACACAATTTGGTGCATTGTTAGTGTTAAATTTGTAACAACAAATTGTTTCCCAACCTCCATCACAACCTCATCAAATAGTGAAAAAACCAAGTGGGCCGATTTTACTCTATTTGATACATCTATGGATTTTCAAAAGAAAATGTCACTATTGAATGCAATAGGGAAGTTGATCAATGCATGATTGTTCTAATTTTCCCCCATTTGACATAACAGTGTATCTTGTAATCTCCAACTTTTTGTGATGTTTAGCAACTACCTTACTAACATCTTGCATCACCTCTTTCAATATATTATCTTTGAGGCTCTCATATGATGGGGCTTTGAAACCAAGTCCCACAATAGCAACTACATCGATCACCGTATGTCAATAAGAGAGTGAGTAACATTAAATGGGATGCTTGAGTAATACCAAAAATAAGTTATTGCTTTCTTTGTTCGTGCATGAACATTTTTCCTCATATTGTGCTCTCCAATGATAGTTGGGCTCCAATGGTGGTGCAACTTGCAAAAAAGGCATTCACATTTCCCTCGCTAGTGGTAGCTAGGGTAGCAAGTGTAGCAATAGAAGAATCATGCCTTAAGGCTGGGATTTTTTTCCTCATCCAAACCAAAAGCAACATCAGTAGATGACTCTATTGATGATTTTTTCTTTTTCACCATGCTTTCTGCAAAGGCCTTAAGAGACAACAAAACTTGGTGAGTCACATCATTTGGACAACTCTTGCAAGCCTTGACATCATGTCTTGACAATTTGGAAAGATGCCATTTCAAACAATTAATTCTCCCACCACTTTCTTTCCCACAAAAGTTGCATCTCAACCAATGCAAATTGGGAACTAGAGTGCAATAGCCCCATGAAAAATATCTTCCCTATGACATGATGAAACAGAGGAAATAGAAAAACATATGTATACCCATTAGGGTTAATAAAAAATATAAAGAAAAAACCTAGCAAGCTTTATGTTTAGTAAAAATTGGTCAAAAACCTAACTTTAACCGTAAACTAAATGAGTTAGTTTAGGAAGGTTAGGGTTAGGTTTATATTAGCTAGAGTACTATTCAATAGCCTTTTCATTTAGTAAAAATAGTAAACCAAATCCTAACTGTATTTAAAAGGGTTTACTGTTAGGGTTAAGGTGTATCAAAAAAAAGAGGAGAAAATTTTCTATGAAAAATTAAAAACCTTAACTATAACATAATAAAAAATTACATACTGGTACACCAGCAAGTCCAATGCATCAGCAGCAAATTCTACTGATACAAGCTAAAAACCATGTCACATAGGGCATCTAGAGTAAAATGAAACATTAAAGGTAACCTCCCATATAGCAGCAATGAATTCTGAAGCTTGATGGCTGCCCATACCCTGTTCCAAAACTCCCATTTTGGAGTGAAATATGAGTGTATCTGTCCAACTTGCCTATGTTTACCAACTGAGCCCAAAACAACAATGAACAGAGAAGAAGCAAAGAGAAACAATGCTGGATGTTCATGCCCTTTTCCAAAACTCCAATCTTTTGCACAAGGATGATGCTGCAAGAAATATGGCTGTAGACCTGAAAGATGAAGTTGGTATTTGGCTGTCCATCAAAATGAAAAAACTCCTGAAGCTAAACAAAAAGACTGTAAAGCTTCCAGCTTTATAATATTGTATAGGAACTTTTTCAAAATAAACCTCTGAGATTGTCCTCTAGAATTTTGATGCAAACACAAGGATCTAACTTCCAAAATAAAACCAATTAATAAAAATCAACAACTCCCCTTATTTGCAGCCAGCAACAATTTCAATTGTACATATTTATTCACCACACAAACAAATTTTAAAATCTCATCTTGAATCTGATTTCTAATCCACTTTTTTGTTGTACGGAAACATACGTATAGACTGCAATTTACTTTTCAAGTTTTAATTGTTCTTCTCCTATTTATGCACTCGTAGCTCTGCAATTTCTCTTCAAATTTCATCTATCTTATTTGCCATGACCTGCTAACCTCTTATTCTTTTATTGCTGCAAATATTTCCTGTATTTTTCTCCATGGCTGCGTGCTCCTCTGTGTTTTCTTGCATTCTCACCGATCTCTTTTCATTTCATTTGCATAAAAGGCAGCCCTCCATATTTCCTCCTCCTACAACTACAACCCTCTCGCACTTTTTTTCCCCCTCTATCAACCACGCCCTTGCTTATTTCTACTGGCAGAAATTGTAACACTGTTATAGGGTTGATGAAGTCCTCTTTTTATTCAACTTGCTTCTATCCTCTGCTCTCAAGACTTGGCGCCTAATTCCTTCTCAATTCAGTGTTTTTTTCCCTCTCAAACTCTTCTCATTCTCCAGTGCTAAAGTCTCGTGAGTATTTGTTTTCTAATTTTTTCTTTTACACCAAAACTCTCTTTCAAAATGCAGCGCTTGGATTTCTCTGTCCCCTCACTTTCCACGCTAGCCAAGGGTAATATTTTAATTTGTTTGTTTCCTGCTTAAACGTGGCATCACAAATCTGCAAAGAATCCACGCTAAAGGAAGATGAATCGTCCCATTTGGGCACCCAACTTAACATAAAAATCTTTAATTATATTTAAGTCTGCCTTTCAAAATAATCTTCGGCATTAATATTGCTTTGCGTGTAATTGAAATAACTCCTAGAATGCCAGGCGGGCATATACACGACTCTGACAAAATTGAATGCCAGCACAATAGAAAACCAAAAATTTAAAACAAAACCAAAATAAATAAAAATTGAAGTGGATTGTAAGGATAGTTGGATGCTCCTGCATCAAATTTGCAGCCATGTATCCTGCAAACTCTCTTTAAATGATTTAATTTGCATCTGTAGGTTGGCGAATGTAACTTGAAGATCCAGCTTAGTTTGGAGAGTACGCTGGAGAATGGTGAAAAGGAGCAAGAAATTTGCATTGAGCATCAAGACCTCTATATGAAGAGGGAAAAAGGTATGAGAGAATGAATCCAAACACAGGTGTCTCCAAATAAATTTAAGGATAATTTGCCTAAAGGTCTAAGAGATAAGATTGTGATGTTGAGAAAGCCCAAGAAGCGCAAATCTCCAAGTCCACTTGTAGGGTACAATAGCAGGGAAAGTGGATGGGAGACAACACCAGAGGTTATGAGCATGAGGGCAGAGCCAAAATGTATGCTTAATAGATTCCCGTTTAGAGCATAAAGGACAAGAAGGGGAGGGAGTTTAAAAGTGAAGGCGACCTCCAATAGGCAATTTAACATGAAGAATTTTCCATGCCACGAGTTGGGATTGAGCGTCAGTTTTGGAATGCCAAATGCGGGAGCTTAGTTTGTTCCATTTAGCATGGTTAAACTTGCAATTCCATTTAAGATTAAGTCGAGGGGCAAGGGAAACGGGGGGCAAGAGTTATCGATAAACAATCTTGAGAGGAAAGCATCGGAAGCTGCGGTTGTTAGGCTATTTCCAATCTTTGAGAAAGTTATCATGGCAAGATGTAGATAGTAAACACGAGAGCTCATGGGTAATAAGTTGCTGAATTTTCAGAACAACGTCTTTGATGGCTGGAGAAAGCTTGAATTGGGCTTTGAGCTGTTGCCAAGACTTCCAAGTAAATGCATTTGAGTCCCACAAATCACAAAACACTTGGATGTCTTTTTTAAACAAGTATCTTCCTTTAAGGTTTTTGATCTTTGCAAGAGGAGCATCATCTTGTTGAACCAACCGATTCCACCAAATGGAAGAAGATGCGAAACTTAGACCATGACTTAAAGATCAATAGTCTTTGTGAAGTCCTCTGCCAAGCAATTTAGATGGTGTTAAATGAGGTAGAACCATGAGTCTTAAAGAAGGGAGCCATAAGAAGCTTGTCCCTTCAAATAACCAAGTCCCAAGAGTGACCAGTTGTAGCAGTTTGTATTCGATAGCGAACCAAGGAGCATCCCCATCCAGGGCCCTTATAATCCATTTAGTAGTAAGACAAATGCCTTGAGTAAGAGGGTCAATGACTCCCAACACCCCCTTGTCTTTTGGCTGAATGCAATGGATCCACGAAGAAGTAGGAAAACCTTTCTTATTTCCCCACTTAGCTTAAAGGAAACTCCTGATTAGTTGTGTGAGCTGCTTATAGCATTTTTTTGAAGGAAGCCAACAAGAAGAGATGTAGACATGAGTAGCCAAAATGATTTTGTCGGCAACTTGAATTCTTCCAGCTAGGGATAAAAAATGATTGG
>VDFB02321112.1:0-27191 GCA_007258455.2 Sequoia sempervirens
AAGCCCGTATCAACTAGAGAAGAATCACTAAAGTTAAATTGATAGTAGCACCTGAACAATAATCCTAGTTAGGAAATGCTATAAAAAATCCTCTTGAAATTGTGCAACAAGATAACATAGCCAAATATCACTATATTAAGACAAAGCTAATTGAAGGACATCAAGAATATATTAGAGAAACCACAATCTTAAATGTGTGACACATAGAGAGAAGCTTTGCAAAACAAAGGAAAATAGATAAGAACACAATGTTTTTTTGGATGATGCAAGTTTCATACTTCACTAGTTTACCTATTGATTATGGTGTTTTTCCCTTAATCATAATCTCACTTATCCCCATTTTCCTTTAGTTTTCCTTTTCTCTTTAATGCAAACTACTACTACTTGACCAAATCCCACATGTTTTTACACACCCCTTTCTAATTTTTCATGTTTGAAGCCCTCTAAACTACTATTACCTATACTCATTTCCTCCTTTATCAACTATATACATTCATATTGATAGTATTTGATTAAGTAATCCATGACATGATCTCATATATTTGACCTATTTTCCCTTTTGTTTGCCTTATTTCATATTATATTGTTTCACATTCATTGGATTATATTTGTTCATTTAGAATGTGTGTTCACTTCTCTTTCATAGCATCCCTTCCTTCCTCACTATCATTTAATTGAATATAAGTAGCATACTCCAATAATTTATTGATTCTTAATATCGATGAGCACATTTTAGTGATATTACAAATCAACTAGCTTCTACTTTTTTGTTCCCTTGTCCCTTTTGAGGTGCACTTATTATAGTTTTGAGAGTGCAAGCTTTGATAAGGTACAATTTTAGAAGTATCTAAGCACTTAGATTTACATATCTATCTCCTAACTAGGTGTAAGCTCTCTTAGTGTTGTTATTTTACATGTCCAAAATTGACCTTTCAAATCTATATAGAAGAGGAAGGAAAAATGTTACAAAATGCAAAAAATATTAAAAAAGGAAAAGTCCAAAATAATTCTCAAAAACCAAATCACATTACAAAAGATTTGATGATGCATACATGTTATTCATTATTACACCCACTCTTGTAGTCAAAATTTCAAAATCCACATTTGACATCAACTAAGAGATAGGAGTCCATTGGGGTGTAGTATGCCAACATATTGGATTAAGAGACTTCTTATGCATTTCACAACATGGCTTTTCACACAAATACCCAATTATCATAATTGGGCATTATCTTTTTACATCATTTAACAAGAATGGTGGAAAAAACATGGGGAGGTAGTTACCTTAATTTTTCATGTTCATTAAAATTCACTATGGGATATGCTTTATACTTCCTACGTTTACATAATCGATTAAAGTGTCTTCTAATTCTGACCTCAATCATCTATGTGACATCCCACCTATTTTTTCCCCAAAATTTCATGCCTCGCCTATTTTTTCTCAAATTTTCGTTTCTCTGAAATACAAACTACTACTTCTTGACCAAATCCCATAAACTTTTATACACCCCTTATTAATTTTTCATACTTGACTATTATCTATATTTTAATCCATTACATATAATATAATATCATGGTTTCATACATTTTGCCTATTTTCTCATTTACCTATATTATTTCATATAAGATTATTACACATCCATTAGAATTTACAAATTGTATCACAACCATTTTCCCATTTTATATGTTTACCAAACACAAAACCACACATCATGCTCACATCCACACAGTCACACTTCGATCCATGTACACATGAATGGTATATACACATCAGAATTTGTACAACGGATCATAATACAATCAAAGGCATCTCCTTGGCCCTCTAGTCTATCCACATCATGGCCCCCTTAATGGGCTACATAGTTTGTGAAATGAACATCTCGAGCCTATGACAATGCCTGCAATAGTAAGTTGGTTCATCTCATGTACCTCATCTCAACTCACATCAATTTAAACTCTATCCCCTGCACATGATCTCAAAGTCTTTACTTCAGGCTCAGGTTCATGGTCATCGTTAAGATTGCCACAGTCTAGGCCTATGCTTATGATTTTCTTTGCTTATCATCACCAATAATCTCCACAAGAACATTTCCCATCCTTGAAATGATGGTAGCAACCCACATCGCATGCAATAATTTCTTACTGCTTTTGAAGAGGAATTTGGTTGCAGAGTGGCAATCACCCCACACTCGAAGGTTTTTCATAGCTCAAATAGTTGTTCCTGGGGACTTTTTTAACAGTCTGAATGCAATTACCAGCTTCTCACTATGATGGAAGGGAATTCACTCCTCTTCTTCATTAATATCATTCAACAGCGACCTTGTATCAGGAACATATTCTGTCATCTCCATTTCCCAACATAAACTCTCTAATTTTGCATAAATTTCATTAGTTTCTGGGTGTTACCTGTCTCTTGTGAGAAAACCGTGCACCTGTTTATGGACTTCAATCCAGCTACAGCTAGGAGTCTTTTTTATGCCTCTATCTTTCATCATGTTCCTTATATTTTCAGTGTCATCCCACCTTCCAGCTGTGGCGTAAATGTTTGAGAGAAGCACATATGGTGAAGGATTTTTATTGTCCAACTCAATAATGTGTTCTGCCACGGATTCAGCTAAGTCTATAGTGTTGTATATTTTACAAGAACCAAGCAAACTAGTCCATATAGTAACATCAGGCTTTACTGGCATTTTGTTGATGAAGTCCTGGGCTTCATGGAGACAGCCAGCACGCCCAATAAGATCAACCATGCACCTATAATGCTCCATTGTAGGTGTTATGTGATAATTGTTTTTCATGGAACTGAAGTATTCATAGCCCTCGTCCACTAAACCTGCATGACTGCAAGCAGACAGCACTCCAACAAAGGTTATATGATTTGGGCTCATCCCAGAATGTTTCATTTGTTCAAAGAGCTGGAGAGCCTCCTTTCCATAGCCATGCATGGCATATCCGGCAATCATGACTGTCCAGGAGACAACACTTCGGCTATTTGTATTCTCAAATAAATCCCGCGCCTTCTGAATGTTTCCACATTTAGCATACATGTCTATCAGGGCATTTGTGATCACAATATCAAACTGCAATCTACACTCTATTATTCTTTTATGGACTTCCACACCTTGTTCCAGAGCTGCCAAGTTGGCACAAGCAGAGAGAACGGTGGGGAAAACTTTTGAGTCTGGCTTTAGACCTTCTGACAGCATTTGTTGGAAAAGTTTCAGAGCTTTATTGGCATACCCATTCTGTGTGAATCCTGCAATCATTGCATTCCATGAGATCAAATTCCGTCCAGGCATTTCGTTGAAGAGTTTCAGGGCTTTGTCAACAAGACCATTGTGAGCAAACCCTGTGATCATTGCTGTCCAGGAATAGACATCCTTTTGAGGCATTTCTTGAAAGAGATTAAAAGCCTCATTAACATACCCATTCTGTGCGAATCCAGCAATCATTGTGTTCCATGAAAATGCATCTCTTGCAGGCATTTCCTCAAACAATTTATGTGCATCAACAACAAATCCTTTATCTGCAATACCAGCAATCATCACATTCCATGACACTATGTCTCGCTGAGGCATTTGCTTAAAGAGTTTCAGGGCTTCATCAAGAAGCCCATTATGCAAAAATCCTGCAATCATGGAATTCCATGCAACCACATCTCTTTGAGGCATTTCTTTAAAGAAACCCCAGGCTTCATCAACAAATCCTTGCTGTGCATATCCAACAATCATGCTAGTCCAAGAGATTACATCTGGGTTAGACATTTTGTCAAACACATTACGCGCCATCTTCAAGCTGCCACATTTTGCATACATGTTTAGAAGAGCATTTGTCACAACAAAATTCGACTCATATCCACTTCTTATTATATGTTCATGAATCTCCATACCCCGTTTCAGACATTGTATGCCAGCAATCGCAGGCAGAATGCTAGCCAAGGCAAAGTGATTTACCTCAATACCTGTTTCTTGCATTTGGTGAAACAGAGAAAATGCTTCCTCATAATTTCCATGCCTTGAATAAGCCGCAATCATGACAGTCCATGAGCAAACATTTCGTTCAGGCGTTCTGTCAAACACTTTGCGAGCATCCATCACGTTCTCACACTTGACGTAAGCGTTGGAAAGTGTGTTGTATAGAAGGGTATCTGGGATGAATCCCGTCTTATTGATGTGGGCATGGATTAGTTTGGCTCGCCGCAAGGCGTTGCTGTGAATGCAAGTCCGCAATAGGGAAATATATGTACAGGAGTCCATTGCTATTAGCTCAGACATCTTTCCCGTGCTGTTGTACACAAAAAGAAAAAGGAAAATAAGTTTAGAAGAGAAAGTATCTTCTACTGTGGTGATTAAAAAAAAATGGACCATTTTTTCAAAATCTTTATTTTGGGTTAGTTTTGTTTTGTTCTCTTTCTTTTTTAATTACGTCGAGATATCTACAATGGCATCCACCAAAAATAAAAAATTTGTGTAAGAAAAAACTCTTCAAAAATATGATTTGGAAGAAGGAAAAAAAGGAAACATGGGTTTTGAATTAGATATTTGACTAAGTTTTAAAGATAAATCTAAAAAGCTGTCCAGTTGGCATATGAGTTGGTTATTGGCGGGAATTCTACTTAATGCCTTTAAATTAAATCGTGCAACTTGCGTTTGTTTTTTTATGTGAAAGAATAGAGGAGAGAATCAAAGGTCTACAAAATAAATCAGAGCGATACCAATAAATACCTCTAAAATAGCTCTCTGATTTAGATTTTGAAAAAGAAAGAAAATCTTTTTTTTCCTGTTCAGATGGCGTTGCAGAGAAAACATGTGAAGGTAGGGTGGGTAATGTCACTACTAATTTTCCTTCAAATTGTAACAGAGCATAATGTGTAGTCCGCAGATAGCTGTAACGCAAACCCTGCCCTTCAACTCCCTTTCAAAATTTTTGCCTGCACAAAAATCTACAAGAATTACATTCTATGGGTAATTTGCTCTTCTTCTACTGTTTCTGCTTCTTTTTTCTTTCTTTTTTCATGTGGTTGCAAGGATTCAAACTCTCATTGGCCGGCTTACATCACACATTGGATCAAGCAGAATTTGAGTGGTTCTGCATATTTGTTGTACTATGAAGATTATAAAGTCTTTTGGACTGCTATTGTAATGTAAATCTAAGCATTGTACTTGTAATACAGTTCGCTAGCGTAAATCTCAGTAGTCGGAATTCCATGGACGATTTGGGCAATTTGTTTTTTGAAAACAAGTAAAATATTAACTAAATTCATTGCGACCTTTCTCTCATTCAAAGAATTTTGTGTAGTGGTTGTACGATATATATTTAAGCCGATAGGCTTATTGTGGGAACACTTTGGCCGCGAATTTTGTTAGCCTTCCCGGTTTTTAAAAATTTCGACATGCGGCTCCTGGTCGAAAAAAAGGTGGCGAGTTTTGAAAAAATAAATGCATTTGGCGTGTCGATAGAGGAGGCCAACGAAATTGAACGTCGACTGGCAGGGCTTGACACTTCAACATTAATTGATGTATGCTTTCCGTATAGTGGCGATGGTTTGGCGATGGTTGTAATAACACTTGCCATTTAAAACTTGAGAAAACATGGCGAAGCAATAAAACAGTTTGCACAATTTTTGATAAGGCATTGTTGGGTGTTGTTCTGTGGCTTTACCTGCTATGAGAGCTATGAGCAACCACTGTGACTAGCTATATTGTTTCATTTATGGTCTCCATATAGTGGCGATGGTTGCAAGGAAATAAAACAGTAAGTTCAACTGCTATCAACACTGTGAGTCGCAATTCTTCTGTTTTGTGGTTTTTTTCGTCTCTAATAGTTTTCTTTGCTTTTTGCAGTGGTTCGAGAAAGAAGGAAGCTGAAAGAAAGCAACCGGGAAGAAGTGCATTTGGAAAACCCCTTTAAAGCAAGCGGGAAGAGGTACATTTGGAAAAAAACCCTTTGTAGAGGATTTCAAAAACAGTATTTCGAAAATAGTTTATGTTATTTTCCATACGACATTGTTGATTGTTGTTTTGTAGCTTTACCAATATTATTTCATTTATGGTTTCTATGTAGTGGGGATGGTTGCAAGACAATAAAACAGTTTAGGTTATATAGTTTATGATATTTTCCATAAGGCATTGTTGATTGTTGTTCTTTCGCTTTAGCTATATTGTTTCATTTATGTCTCCATATAGTGGCGATGGTTGCAAGGCCATAAAACAGTTTATGTTGTTTACAATAAGGCACTGTTGGGAATGGTTGCAAAGGAATTAAATAGTTTATGTTATTTCTAATAAGGCATTGTTGACTATTGTTGTGTAAGTCCAACTGCTATCAGCACTGTGAGTTGCCATTCTTCTATTTTGTGGTTTTTTCGTCTCTAATAGTTTTCTTTGTCGTTTGCTGTGGTTCAAGAAAGAAGGAAGCTGAAAGAAAGCAAGCGGGAAGATGTGCATTTGGAGAACCCCTTTAAAGCAAGTGGGAAGAGGTACGTTTGGAACAAACCCTTTGTAGAGGATTTCGAAAACAATACTTGTTGTTTTGAGAATTCCTATGACATGGCAATATTATTTCATGTATGGTTTCCCTATAGTTCATTTATGGTTTCTATGTGCTGGAGATGGTTGCAAAGCAATGAAACAGTTACAATTTATGTTATCTTCCATAAGCCATTCTCAAATGTTGTTTTGGCAATAAAATAGTTTATGTTGTTTTCAATAAATCACTATTGGGAAAAAAATTGTCCAGGTGCGGGGTTGTTTTTTTTTTTTGCATGAGTTTGTTACAATGAATTCTTCTATTTTTGTGGGCTTTTTCGTCTAGGTCACTGTTGAAACCAATATTGTTTCATTTATGGTTTTTGTGTTGTGTTGATGGTTGCAACACAATAAAATAGTTTGTGTTATACAGGTTATGTTATTTTCCATAAGGCATTGTTGATTGTTGTTCTCTAGCTTTAGCTATATTATTTCATTTTCAATAAGGGACTCTTGAAAAAAGAACTTGTCTAGGTGCGGAGTTATTTTGTTTTTTTTGCATGGGTTTGTTATTGTGAACTCTTTTGTCGTTTAGGTCACTGTTGAAACCAATATTGTTTCATTTATGGTTTCCGTGTGGTGGCGATGGTTGCAAGGCAATAAAACAGTTTATGCTATTTTCCATAAGGCATTGTTGATTGTTGTTCTGTGGTCTCGAATAAATTATTTCATTTATGGTTTCCATAAGGCATTGTTGTTTTGAGAATTCCTATGGCATGGTAATATTATTTCATGTATGGTTTCCCTATAGTTCATTTATGGTTTCCGTGTGTTGGCGATTGTTGCAAAGCAATGAAATAGTTACAATTTATGTTATCTTCCATAAGCCATTCTCGAATGTTGTTTTGGCAATAAAATAGTTTATGTTGTTTTCGATAAGGCGCTATTGGGAAAAAAAATTGTCCAGTTGCGGGGTTATTTATTTTTTATTTTTGCATGGGTTTGTTACTATGAATTCTTCTATTTTTGTGGGCATTTTCATCTAGGTCACTATTGAAACCAACATTGTTTCATTTATGGTTTATGTGTTGTCCCGATGGTTGCAACACAATAAAATAGTTTGTGTTATACAGGTTATGTTATTTTCCATAAGGCATAGTTGATTGTTGTTCTCTAGCTTTAGCTATATTATTTCATTTTTGATAAGGCACTCTTGAAAAAGAATTTGTCTAGGTGCAGAGTTATTTTATTTTATTTTGCATGGGTTTGTTGTTGTGAACTTTTCTGTCGTCTAGGTCACTATTGAAACCAATATTGTTTCATTTATAGTTTCCATGTGGTGGCGATGGTTGCAAGGCAATAAAACAGTTTATGCTATTTTCCATAAGGCATTGTTGATTGTTGTTCTGTGGCCTCGAGTAAATTATTTCATTTATGGTTTCTGTGTATTGGTGATGGTTGCAAAACAATAAAATAGTTTACATTATTCTCGATAAGGCATTGTTGATAGTTTTTGTGTGGCTTGCGGAAACAGTTTGTGCCATTTTTCGTAAGCCATTGTTGATTGTTGTTCTGTGGCTTTAGCAATACTATTTCATTTGTGGTTTCCATATAGTGGTGATGGTTGCAAAGGAATTAAATAGTTTATGTTATTTCTAATAAGGCATTGTTGACTATTGTTGTGTAATTTCAGCTGCTATCAGAACTGTGAGCTGCCCCTGTGACTAGGGTTCCCCTGTTTAGCTTTACTTGTTTTAAGAATTCCTACGACATGTCAATATGATTTCATGTATGGTTTCCCTATAGTTCATTTATGGTTTCCGTGTGCTGGCGATGGTTGTAATTTATGTTATCCTCCATAACCCATTCTCGAATTGTGTTTTCTAGCTTCAGTAATATTACTCCATTTATGGTTTTCATGTACTAGCGATGGTTGCGACCCAATAAAATAGTTTATGTTGTTTTTAGTGAGGCATAGTTGGCTGTTGTTGTCTAGCTTCAGCTGCTACAGTCTTTCATGTTCTCCCTCTTCCATGTTCTGCCTACTTATGGTGAGATCGATGTTTACTATTACACTTAATATACAATCTATCATTCTAAGAATTTCTTTTTGAGGCTCAAACAACAACCCCCATCACTACACAAAAACCATGCATGGAATAATGTTGCCATGCCAAGCCTTGCCAACTGACATTTAATATTCCAAGCTTTCTCTGTTGTTGTGCCAAATGCTTTAATTTTTTTGGCTTTGTCACCTCTTTTTTTGTCTTGTCACCTTGCCACACATTGAATAATAACTTTTCTAATTGGGAGCTTCATATGAATGTTGTATGCATCTAATTTCACATACATACATATCTACACATAGGGAAAATAAAATGAAAGACAATAAAAAAAGGCTTTCTCTCCACCCAACCATATTAACTTTACCGACTGGGAGTTGCATGCTAGATATGAATATTGTTTGTATATACGAATGTTTTATGCATCTAATTTCACATACATAGATATCTGCACGTAGGGAAAATAAAATGAAAGACAACAAAAGACGCTTTCTCTCCATCGAAATCCTCTACAAAGGGTGTTCTAAATGTGCCTCTTCTTGCTTGCTTTCCTTCAATTGCCTTCTTTGTCTAGCGCAAAAAAAAATGCTAGAGAGGAAAAAAACTAACTGTTTTTGAAATCCTCTACAAAGGATTTTTTCTAAACGCACCTCTTCCCGCTTACTTTAAAGGGGTTTTCCAAATGCACCTCTTCCTGCTTTCTTTCAGCTTCCTTCTTTCTCGAACCACAACAAAGAGCAAAGAAAACTATTAGGGACGATAAAAACCACAAAATAGAAGAATTCACAGTAAGAAACCCATGCAAAAAAAAACAAAATAACCTCACACCTTCACAAAACCTCCACCACTCATCGAGCTTGCACCTTCGTAGGAGCTCACCAATGAAAACCTTGGTCAAAATGGTGGCTCAAAGCTCTCATAGTAGGTAAAGCCACAAAATGACACCCAACAATGCCTTATCGAAAATTGCACAAACTATTTTATTGCTTCGCTATGTTTTCTCAAGTTTTAAATGATAGGTGTTATTACAACCATTGCCACTATATGGAAACCATACATCGATTAATGTTGACGTGCCAAGCCCTACCAACCGGCGTTCAATTTCGCTGGCCTTCTCTATCGACATGCCAAACACATTTATTTTTTCATTTGAATTCACCACCTTTTCCTTGACCGGGCCGCACACCGAAAGTTTTAAAAACCAAGAAGGCTAATGGAATTTGCAGCCAAAGTATTCCCACACAGGGTCAAGAGAAATCCCTCTTTTGTTGTCTTTCATTTTATTTTCCCTGTGTGCAAATATCTATGTATGTGAAATTAGGTGCAGAAAACATTCATATATATAGACAATATTCATATCCAACATGTAACCCATTTTGTTATTTTATTGCAGACATTTGTTACTATGAATTCTTTTGTTTTGTGGCTTTTTCACACAGACAATATTCATATCCAACATGCAACACATTTTGTTTTATTTTGCATGGGTTTGTTACTGTGAATTCTTATATTTTGTGGTACATACATAAATATCTACACATAGGGAAAATAAAATGAAAGACAACATATATCTATGTATGTGAAATTAGATGTAGAAAACATTCATTTATATAGACAATATTCATATCTAGCGTTCAACCCATATTTTTTTTGCATGCGTTTGTTACTATGAATTCTTCTGTTTTGTGGTTTTTTCCCTCTCTGACAGACAATATTCATATCCATCATGCAACACATTTTTTTTGTTTGCATGGGTTTTCTATTGTGAATTCTTTTATTTTCTGGTACATACATAGATATCTACACATAGGGAAAATATAATGAAGGACAACAAAAGAGGGTGTTCTCTTGATCCTTCCATGGTTTGGTGAGAGCTTGTGAGGCTTCATGACCCAATATGGTTGGGTGGATAGCATGCCTTTTTTTTTGTTTCATTTTATTTTCCCTATGTCTAGATATGTATGTATGTCATATTAGATGCAAACAACATTCATACATACTCACCCCTACATTTATTCTTTTGGGAAAATAGTTGTAATTTGTTTGAGTGTCAATAGGGAATTCTTGGAATGATAAGCTATATATTAAGTGTTATATGAAACATTGACACCTTTTTTAGCCTTCATCTCTTTAATTGAACATTGGGTCCTCATGTTTTGTAGCATAGAGCTCACAGTAATTCATCGGTGTTGCAATGCTCAACTTTTAAAAGAGTAGCCCAAAAATGTCGGTGGACTCTGGTTCTCCCCAAGCTGCTAAACATCCCTCAGACACCAATCCCATAAGTTGGTTTCTTGTTTCCTTTTTTCTATTGAGAATTGTATTGGCTCTTTTCCATGTGCATCTAACAAATTATGAATATGTTTCATTTGAATTAACAGTCCTTGTAATATATGGTCTAACCAAATTATATTTGACCTCTATATTTTTCCTTTTCCTTTTGCTTTGTTGGCCATTTGGGAGTGGCCTATGTGTTAAAAAAAAAGGTTTATGCAATTTTGAGATGTGTCAACATTGCTATGTTCTTCCTTGTTTGTATTCAGTGGAAACTATAATTTTTTTTGCTTCTTGATCAACCTTTCCCTCCTTTCATAGTCATCTATTATATGCAATTTTGAAGTTTTTGTGATCCTATAACCATGTATAATTATCTATATATCTACATGTCGGATCCCAATAATTGATTCAGTTTGTGCTGCCTCTTTCCCCCCTTTTACTTCTAAAGTGTTGTCACAGTCTTGAACATTTGATTACTTTGGTTTAGCTAAGAAAATTTTCCTTGTAGGATTCAAATGTGCAGCTAGCCTTGTCAGGGAATGCAATCCAATCTATTAATGTTGGAGATGTTTCATCCTTGATTCTTCATATAATGTCTTTTCAAAAAATAGGTGGTGATCAAATACCGGTCGACCATTACAAAGTTGTCCTCTCTGATGGAACCCACATGCAGATAGGCACTTTTCCTACAAGATAAAATGATCTTTTGTTTTCAAGGACGTTGAAAATAGGTTTTGTCTTGTACTTGAAAATCTATGTGTGTAGGAACCTACGAGAATCAAGGTTGGCTATTCTTTTGCACTATTTGGACATGTTGTTCTATGCTTTCCCATTTGTGGGTCCCACCTTTTTTAATATTTTATCTTGGTCTAGTTCTAGGGTGATTCAATTATATTGTCCTTAGATGTCAAAATGTTATATTTTTAGTTGATTGGAACACCTAGATATTTGTTTAAAGATTAGTAAGAAAAAATGATGGCATCAGAGTCACCTTCCCCATCCAAATGAGCCTCAAAATTTGGGATTCATACATCCCCAACAAAACATAGTGCTCCTGCAAATATCAATCATGTTAAAGGCTTGAATATTTACCAAACTAGATGGATAAGAAAAGGTCGGGTGGCAACTAAAAGGGATATGCACCATTACAATAAACAAGGACGTGAGGGCCAAGTATTCAACTTTGACATTATTGATAATAAGGGAATAAAAATATGAATCACTTGCTTTAATGACACAACAAAATTGCATTATGATAGGTGGGACACACTTATTGTGTGTCAAAAGGCTTAGTCAAATAGGAAGACAAGAAATTTAATAAGTTGAACAAGCACATGGAAATTATTTTAGATCAAAACTCAATATTGAAGTGTAGTGATAATGAGACCTTTGTTCTAAATAAAGCATTTAAATTCAACCCAATAAATGAAATTACAAACTATAGCAATAAAACTCTGATTGATATTATTGGGGTTGTGGTGCATGTAGGAAAGGTATCAATTGTTCAAAGAAAGGATCAAACTGAAATGATTCAAAGAACTGTGAAACTTAATGATTTGTCATCCTCTTACATTGACATTAATTTGTGGGGTCCAAATTTGGAAGTGAAAGGTGATGATTGGGAAAGGTTTTGCACTCTTTGTTTTGTTGTCATACTTGATGTTAGAAATGGTTGTGTTGGATATTTCAATGGATTTGTTGTAAATACATTTGTAGGGTTGCTCTATACATAAATCTTGACATCTTAGAAGCATAGGCCTTGATGAAACAAGGACATGTGGAGTTTCCTATCATTGAAACCTCATGGCCAGTGCCTCAAAAGGTTCCTTTGGCCAATGACAGAGTCAATATTGGATATCTTGGACCATTTTCTTACCTTTCTAGAAACTTTGTAGGCTACTATGAAGGCAATAGTGAAATATATTAAAATTGATGCATTTTGTTATGCTACATGTCCATTGTAGGTCAATGGTAGACAATGCAAGAAAAAGTGTGAAGAGTCTACCAATAATATGTGGTACTACCCTAAATTCCAAACAATCATGTATGATTGTGACTTTTGATATTTGTTGCAACTAAAGATGGAAGACCACACATGTGATATTTGGGTTGTTGTTTTTGATGAGGCTGCAACAAGCTTATTGCAGGTGTCAACAAAAGAGCTTTATATGTTGCAATATGGGTCTTCTGCTACAATGAATCCTCAGTCTGTCATCAATGGTGTCATCTACACTTCTTTTGTTTTCACTATTCTTATTAAAACACAGACCTATAATTTAGAAACAAGGCTTAAAATAACAATAGCCAAAGTTGCAAGAATCAACTTTGAAGTTGAGTGCAAGTTGTTGCTCTCAATTTTTTTTGTAATATCCTTTGTTGGGAAGGTCTCTAAAAATATAATCAATAGCTAAACTTTTTATAGTTTGGGTTGGCTAGACATCTATTTTCTTTTCCCTTTTTTGGCATCCTGTCACATCAAAACACCTTTTCTTTTTATTCATGTTGCTTTGTTTCTTGTAGAACTGGTTATATATTGAGAAAACACATTATAATTTATAATGTTCAACAAAAAAGGTTACACTTCTTTTATTTTGTATCATTTATGTTGCTTATAGTTTTGTTCCCCTTTTATTGTATGTTCCTCATTTTGTTTTATGTTGTTTGGTTATAAACTTATGCTTCTCTATTCAACACATGTATCAATATATACAGTTGTTCTTATGTATACTTGTGTACATGGTTGTAAACATATATACATCTACATATGCATATACATAAACATATATGCATGCAATTGAATTTTGTGAGTGCATACAACATGCTGATACAAATATGTGCAATATTGTTTGTTGTATCATTATGAACATTGATAATCTGTATATTGTCAATTATCTTCACAAGTATTGTTGATCATTTAAGGCATCTATAGCATGCATATACATCTACTATATTTCTCACATATATGAGTATTTACACCAATTTTCTTGTATTCTTTTGAATGTTGCTGCTCATCTCACATATGTGCTTTATAATCTTCTAATGCTGCTTAAATGTTCTGTATACTACTTTTGCATGTCCATTCATAAATTCATATTGCATTTGGATATCATATGTTTCTCAGCTATATTTTTTTTCCCTTCAACCCATACTTATTTCAATCTCATGTGTGTTCTTTTCATCTTCTAATGGTGGTTGAATGTTGAATATATTGGTCCTAGCTCTCCACTCATAAATCCATGCCACATATGGTTATCTTTGATTTTATTAGAGTTACATAGATTCATTCTTGCTACCATATTTCTTATATAGTGTTCAATGATGACTGTCCTCTACCTGACATTTAATACTTTTATGCTTCTTAAGTCTAGGTTATTAAAATCTTTAGCCTAACAAAACATATTGTTTCTTGTATCATTATGAGCATTAATAACTGCTTATTGTATAGCTATCTTGACAAGTACCATTGATCATTTAATCCATTTGTAGCATGTATACATCTATACAAAAAATAAATGTGCACATATCTAGATATCTATTGCTTAGATATACACACATACAATTAAAAAAATCTACAAATATATGTATATCTAAAGTAAGTTGCACATAACATACATATATCTCTACATTTAAACTTGTTCCTACATACAAGTATAAGTACTATATATATACATACATACATACATACATACATACATACATACATACATACATACATACATACATACATACATATATATATATATATACATACATATATATATGTATATATATATATCACATAGAAATAGCTATATGTTTGTTTTATACCTTTTAATGTATGTGTGCTTGTATGCATATTTGTGTCTATTTCTCTGTGTCATTATATTTATAACATCAGAATCAAGGGATTTCTTTTAGATTAAGTATGTTAGCAATAAACAATAAACGATAAATGAAACCCAAAGATTTTATGAAACACAAAGGAAGTAGACGAAAGAACAATAATACCTGATTGTTGATACCTCCATGATTCCCTTTCGTAATACCTTCTTGCTTGCTGGATAATGTTGCCCTCAGATTCATCTTTTGAGCAATCTAAAATGCCTAAGCCCTACAACAAAATTTCAAGGATTTGATATGCCTAAATGACTATGTCTACAAACCAATGCCTATGTCTAAAATAGTGCCAAAATTGAAATGCTAAGATTGCCTATGACCATGAACATGAGAGTAAATAAATGCCTATAGTAATTACGCCAAATGTGTGTCCTCAAAAATGAGAAGAAGATGGCATTTTATAGAAAAGGCCATTTCGAACGGACGAACAAGATAAATCAATGACAAGAACCTAAAATGAATGATCTAGATTAAACCTGAGAATCCCTAATTAGGGTTAGGGAAAAATCTTTAATCGAACAGTCAGAATAAAATCGGATCGACGGTGGAGAATAAATGAGACAAATTAATTAGAAAATAAAGATTTTTGAAAAATCGAGAAGATAAGACTGCCTGATTTACAAGATTCAAAAAATCAAAGAGATAAGATGTGAACTGAAGATAAGATTTGGAAAAATCAAGAATCTGCCTGATTGCTTGATTTTTAGAATATTAATTACTAATTTGAATTAAAATAATTCAAATTATAGATTTTGAGAGATAATAAATAATCTTTTTTTAGATTATTTATCAAAAAGGACTGATAGTTGAGATTGACATGACATTTTAAATAATTTAATTTATTTAAAATGAGAAGAATATTAATTGACAATTAAATAATTAAATTTAATTATTTAATTTAGCGGATAAGACTAATTAATTAAATAAATTAATCAATTCTATTTAATTAAGACAAGCTTATGACGATTAATAAATAAATAAAATTTATTTATTTAATAATCAAGAAGAATTAAATGATTAAAGGGGGAATTAAATAAATTCAAGAAAATCTCTATTTAATTAAAGAAAGACTTAGATGCTTAATGACGATTTAATAAATAAATAAAATTCCATTTCATTTAATAATCATGAAGAAAAACCAAGATGAATTAATTAAATAATTATGAATTATTTAATCAACAGCTCCATCGTGACCAAGGACATAATTAAATGTCATAATTATGCTAGGACGAAAGTGGTAAAAATGGAGCTTGTAGGCCTAGGTCATTTTTAGGTGTCTACATTTTGCCCCTCTTTGTCATAATGTTGTTTGTCACATTGTGACAAAGAAAAATAAGCCAAGAATATGCCCCAGCGAGGGTACAGAGTATCATTGCCCCCTCAGAAAATTTTCAAATTTTGAGTCGGCGCCAGAAAAATTTGCAAAGGGTCCCGATAAATCAATTTGATGACCAGAAAAACAACGGCGCAGTCGGTTTCGGATTCTGACATGTTTAAAGCAACTTACGAGGAAGTCAAAGGTGTTCAAATGAGCCTCCAGTATTGACTTTGTTTGAAAAATGCCATTTTGACCTTATAAATAGGTTGACAAAGGGTAAAGTCAATTTACTTTACTATTTACCTTGCAAAACCTCGAGCTCAGAGCCATGAAAGCAACAGGATGGCTATTCAAAGGTCGTGATAATCAGCAGAGATCGAGGACCTTAGATGGCCGTGAGGGTCAAAGAGTCACAGATGTATCTTAAACTCACTTCGTCATTTTATCGCTTTAATGCAGGTTAGCTTACCGCTTCGTGGTATTCAAATCTAATGCACCGCGACGCGATATGTGTTCGGTGAAGTCGCAATTGTCCCTCGTGATTCGACGATTTGATGCGTCGCGACGCAAGTGCCAAGTATAACGAGGTTGCTCCGGTGGTTCGCGCCACATTTGATAATTCGTGCGATGCAAGTGACTTATCGAGACGCATTCGACCGCTGGAAAGCCACAATCGCTATTTTGCGACGCAATTGCTATGTTGGAAGTCGCAATTGTAAAATCATGTCGCAATCACGATGTTGCGACGCATTCACAAAATTTTGTGACGCAAGTGTCTTATCGAAACGCAATTGTCATGTTGACTTGCAATTGTTGTTTTTGGACGACGCAGTTGTGTTTTTGCGATGCAACTGGTGTTTTGCGATGCAAATGCTTCTTTGTGACGCACTTTCCTGTTTCATTAATAAAACTTGCTTTTGTGTTTACATGGCCTTAGTTGCCTTTCATGATGTTGACATTTGTCCTAGAAGTGTTGATGCAGTGTTCGTCTTTTTGCAGAGGCAGCTTGCCCCTATCTACACGAGAGAGAGTAGACCGACCACCTTTCGGTTTGTTGATCTGCTGGGCCCACGAGAGCGGCGGTGATTGATGCGACTGGGTCTATTTTATGCTGCATTCATGCCCGCATTCTGAGAATAGGGGACTATTGATCGCCTTTAGCGAGTGGTGGCACCTAAGACCCGCTTCTTCCACTCCACCGACAGGAGGCTACCCATTACCCGAGGATGCCCACCGTATTCCTCCGATTCCTATTCGAGGGAGCAGATTGTGCATGATCCACGCCATGGCGAGATCAGGATCAGGGTGCCGGACTCGGCATTCAGGGTTATGAGATCCATTGGGAGTTCCTAGCAGAGCACTATGGGCGCTTTGATGCGTTCTTGGCGACGATGATTGCGGGTATCCTTATTCCTGACCGGCAAGGACATGGATTTCCGATTGGTTGGGGGGACGTCCTAGTCGGCATGAGACAGGACAGGACAGTTTATGCGTGGGGTCCTTGCCTGCTAGGGATGCTTTACCATCAGCTTCACGACGTCGTGTATAGGAGAGGAGAGAGTATCTCCTGTGGGACTACTCTTATGATGATCTGGGCATGGGAGCACATTGCCATATTCTGCCCTCCTATTGAGAGACCGCAGCTAGCCGAGGGGATGCCCTACTCGTACTACTATGCCGGCGCATTACAACAGACCCATA
This sequence comes from Sequoia sempervirens, assembly GCA_007258455.2. NCBI lineage: Eukaryota > Viridiplantae > Streptophyta > Pinopsida > Cupressales > Cupressaceae > Sequoia > Sequoia sempervirens. The sequence goes on from VDFB02321112.1 coordinate 17,703, forward strand.
TGGGTGAAACAAGGTGGTGGCGGCATCGGATCGATACCATGGTGACATTCATCTGGAGGCCGTACAGGGATTGTGAGGCATGGGATGATGAGGACGAGCATCTCAGCTTTTGTAGGCAATACAAATATCTTATTGGCAGGATAGTGCAGATGTCCTTGATCATTGAGATGTACCTGCCGCAGCGTGTATTGAGACAGTTTGGCGAGCAGCAGGATGTGCCCGTGGGGACAGCAGAGTATGCCAGGTCATCCAGAGAGTATGCATGGGGCCCGACCATTCCAGTGGCCTTTGCGACACAGCAGATAGACGGGTTAGTAGCCCAGGCCTGGGGTTGGAGAGGAGGCATAGCAGATCCTGGTACGACACCAGCATATGATCTATGGTGGCAGGCACACCGACCAGTGCCCTTGACAGATCCGGACGGGCTAGCCCCAGTTGACAGGTGGTCAGTCATTCCGCGAGTGCCACAGGTCAAACGAGGTGACAGAGGCAGAGATGGAGGCAGAGGTAGAGGCAGAGGTAGAGGCAGAGGCAGGGATGGAGATGGAGGGAGGGGTGAGGATGACGGAGGCAGGGGTGGAGATGGAGGCAGGGACAAAGGCCAGGGAGGAGATGATGGCGGAGATGGGCGGAGGCGACAGTGAGATGGGCAGTGACAGGTCTGAAGGGTACGCCCACGAGTGGCGAGGGCGACATTAGATGCCATCCCAGAGGTTGGTGAGGAGGGTGAGGGTGAGGAGCAGCCCAGACAGGAGGGAGAGGGCGAGGAGAGACAGGAGGAGGAGAGGGCAGTGGGTGGACAGGAAGAGGCCGAGGGGGAGAGACAAGAGGAGGATGTGGAGGTGAGGGGAGAGGCGGAGGATGCAGAGGTGAGGGGAGAGGAGGATGTGAGGAGACATGAGGAGGAGGCAGAGACAGAGAGGCATGAGGATATTCCAAAGATGGAGGTGGAGGTGGGTGGGTAGGAGGAGGAGGTGGCAGGGCAGGATGATGATGATGACGAGGAGGATGATGCCATAGGTGAGGCCGAGATACTTCTCAGATGGTAGATGGTGGAGGGGGAGGAGGAGATACCGTCCACTTCAGGGTTGCCGCCAGATGCCACAGCAGATCAGAGGGTGCTAGACCTTCAGCAGAGATTGGACGCCAGCTTGGCACAGGTCAGGTCTCTACAGTCAGCTTTGGAGGTAGCCCAGGTAGAGCGGGATCAGGTGGTGATCCGCCAGCAGGATGCAGCCCAGTGGTGCACCGAGTTTGCAGCCTTGTGTACAGGACCTATGGGAGACATGGCTCAGGAGCTAGCCAGAGTTAGCACGAGATTGGGGCAGTACCGGACTCTCTATGAGCAGACAGTGCCGCCAGAGCGACGTGATCCTACCTTGTTCCGATCACAGATGAGGACATGCAGTGGGCATAGGTCAGGTAGTGGCAATGGTACCAGGAGCCATACCAGTCTCGGGGGGTCTACCTCGACAGGACATACTTCAGGGCATAGGTCCCATCATTAGCGCAGGCACACTCCGGGTCACCATTCAGGACACAGTCATGGTTCCACTGGTTCAGTGCAGAGGCCAGGTTAGGTACAACCACCAGTAGTTGATCCTTCTACTTCTCAGAGTCCAGCCGCAGTGACTTCACGAGTGTTTTATACTGTTGAAATGACACCTGCCTTAGCAGTTCTGACAGTGGCATAGGCAGAGGTCGCTACAGGACCACCTACTGTTTCAGCACCCATGACAGAGTTGCCTCCACCACATTCTTCACCTCGAGGGGATGATGAGGGCCTACCCTAGGGGCATTTTGTATTATGACACCTTATGTATATTATACGAGCCTGCGAGCTCCATTTTTTGGGATATCCGTTGACTCTATCCTATGACATTGTACCTTTTTGAGATGATTCTATATGATTATGCAGTTTTGATGCGGCCTACATGTGTTATGTGATGCTCTTTGCTTTATGTATCATGCTATGTATGATGTTTAATGTATGATGCAATGTATGTACTATGATGCCTATTTGTGATTTTTGATGTCATGATTATGCAATGCTTATTTATATGATTATGTTAATGATGTGTATGATGTATTTATGTAAAAGATGCAATGCTGATGATTATGTTAATGCAATGCTTGTGCTTATGTATATGATTTAATGCCATGGATGATGTATGTATGGACCTAATGCAATGTATATGATTATATATGCACTTATGTTTTTGGATGTCACAGGATATCATCGTGGGATGGATGAGAGAAGATGACGAGACTAATGAGAGAAGATGACCAGATCGAAGAAGGGAAGACATGAGCCCTATGAAAATGCATGTTAATTCTTAGACCAAATCCTTCAAAACTTTACTGTAGGACTTTTAATATTTATTGCTCTTAATCATCATTGGGAAAACTGTTGTAATGGCCAACAAACACCATGATATGACATAGATCAAGGTGTGCAAGGTCGTACCATTACATAAGACAAACAGTCACAGACAAGGATGATCATGACTCATACTATGAGCGTGATTGCCCCAGTCTTGTTGTCATAATCAACCACAAACAGAAAAAGACAAGGACAGATCATGAAACGTCGCTGCTTCTCTAAATCCTGTTTCCAGGACATCCTTGAGAAACTAGTGACATGACTGCCAAAATACAAAAATAAAGTCCCTATCATGATATGTCGTTGCTTTTCTAAATCCCAGAAGCAGGACCTCGCTGAGAAGCTAATAGTAATGCTCATCAATTGTCATGCTACGTCGCTGCTTCTCTAAATCCTACTTATTGGGATCTCGCTGAAAAACTAATAACATGATAAAAGATCAAAAAGACAATTTGTCAAGTGTTTGCCAAGTGCATCTGGATATTCACTGTTCTGGCGCCAAGATGCGCTGTTTGATAATGTCGAGATGTCAAAATGTTTAAAGTTTTGATTGACCTTGGAAAATGCTGAGAATTGGGGAATTCAGGAAGGACACATCCTGAATAATGCCAATGTCGAGAGGATTTGATCCCTAATGGTCGTAAGGGGTCCCTCAAAATAATGACGATGCCTAGGAAGGACACATCCTAAGGAATAAACGACAGCGTTGATTCTTCAGAAGGACACATCTAAAGAATACTGCTGTCGCGAAGAGTGATCTTTAAATATCAAGAGAATCACTCAAAATGTCGAATGACGATGACGACGCCTAGGAAGGACACATCCTAAGGCGTAAATGATAGAGGTTATCGTTCAGAAGGACTCATCTGAAGACTAACCGAATTTTGACAGTTTGACTTGTTTATGATGATTTGACTTGTTTTGACCGAGTTTGACGTGTGTTTGATCGTATGCCGATATTGTCATGATGATATGAGTGACATGTTGATGAGATTAGCCATGTTTGAATAAATGACTGTTTTACTTTGGTTTAGGAGTTTCCCCATGTCGAAATTGATTGAAGACTTTTGATGTGTGTGCCAGTGTAGTGCCATGAACCCTAATGGACTGACCTAGTGCGGCCTCAGGGGCTCATCAATAGATGGCCTTGCCTACGTCATACACTCAGAGACCTTGTAGTTCGACATGACCAATGACTTTTTCTTGATGAGCCAAGATTGCGTCATGATTTTATTTTGACAAACCTAAAAGGACTAACCTAATGTCTCGGGGACTCAAGCATGAGTCTTGCCTACTTAGCGAATGCGTAGAGACAACGTAGTTCGGACAGATGACGAAGACTAATTTGACACGACTGACTTTGACAAGAGATTCCCATGTGTTTGCGCTTTTCGACTAGTCTAATGTTTTTGTTTGGTTTTGTTCAGGACGTTTTATGATTTTTAGGTCTTTTTTCAGGACATTTTGCGATGTTTTTGGGTCTTTCTTCAGGACTATTTGCCAATGTTTTTGTCTTCTTCTTTTTTCAGCACTTTTTGTGATGTTTTTTTCTTTTTTCAGGACCTTTTGTGATGTTTGTCTTTTTTCATGACTTTTTATGATCTTTTTGTCTTTTTTCAGGACTTTTTGCCAATGTTTTTGTCTTTTTTTAGGACTTTTTTCCAATTGTCAAGATCATGCGTGACATCCACTGCAGTTTCATGATAAACATTTTGCCCCCAGTCAGGTCTAAGACTTAGCCATTTGCAAGGGACATGGACGGGATGCTGCTGACTTGGTAGATGGACAGTCGTCAGGACTTGATGTCAATCATTTATCTACTAGGACAGGTAGGGTAGGATGTGATGGCGATTTTGCGGAATAATGGCAGAAATACCCTTCATCCTAGGCCAAGTTAGACCAAGTGACAGTAGATGGCAGAGTAATTATTGATTACGCATGGCGCCTGTTTGCCAGGTTTTCACCATGGTACTTGTCCAAAGTGCCTGTTTACCAGGGTTTCACTATTGAACAAATCATTTTTCTCTTTACTATTTTCTTGACTTTTTGATTTTTTTGGTGTCACCAAGATGCCTGTTTTCCAAGTTTTCATCAAGGTGATGATTTTTATCATTTTTCAATTTTTTTTGTATTTTATGATTCTCAGCTCCATCCTCTGATGCTATGCGTAGAACTTTCGGAGATGTAAACTGTTGATGGGTTTTGTCAACTGTTCCCCATCTGGAGTTGCCAATTGATAAGCTCCGGAACCAAAAGAAGATATGATAATATAGGGACCTAGCCAGTTTGGTTCAAATTTTCTTGGCTTTTCTCTGTCTGCTTGGTTCTTGGGGTTTTGCATTAGAACTAGGTCACCGATGTCAAACTTTCTGACCATAACCTTTTTATTGTAGCTGCAACAAAGGCGGTTCTGATATGCTTGGAGATGATTCAGTGATTTTTTCCGTTTTTCTTCCAGCATTTCCAGCTCATGCAGACGTGATTGTCGGTAGTCCTCTTCATTAGTAAGACCCTTCAAGGAGACTCGTAGCAAAGGAATTTCGACCTCAATGGGTAAGATGGCTTCAACGCCAAAGACTAGGGCGAACGGGGTGGCCCCTGTAGGAGTACGAATGCTAGTTCGATAAGCCCATAGAGCAGGGTTAAGTTGTATGTGCCAGTCACGACCAGCGTCATTGACAGTCTTTTTTAAGATCTTGACAATGGTTTTATTGGACACCTCAGCTTGGTCATTTCCTTGAGGGTAGTATGGAGATGAAAAGTGATGTTGGATATGGAATCATTCACATAACTCATGTACGTCTTGGTTTTTGAACGGACGTCCGTTGTCAGTGATGATGGACTGCGGAAGGCCATACCGGAAAATGATGTAGTTGAGGATGAACTTTGATATTTGTTTGCCAATAATATATGTCAATGGGATGGCTTCAATCCACTTTGTGAAATACTAAGTGGCGGTAATAATGAATTTATGGCCGTTGGATGAGGTTGGATGAATCTTACCCACGAGGTCGAGTCCCCATTGAGCGAAGGGCCAAGGAGAAGTGATGGGCCGGAGTTCTTGTGCTGGAGCATGGACCAAGTCACTATGTATTTGACATTTGTGACAAGTCCTGACATATTCAATTGCATCTTTTTCCATTGTCGACCAATAATACCCAAGTCTCGTCAGTTTCTTAGCTAGCGTAGGACCACTCGAATGAGATCCGCATATACCATCGTGTACTTCTCGTAAGGTCGTACATGCTTTGTCGGTGTCAAGACATCTAAGGAGGGTATCGTCGAAACTACGGCGGTAGAGGGTGTCACTGACAATGGCATACCTTGCAGATTTTCTAATGGACTTCTGTTGGTTATTTGACAGGTTCGGTGGAAGGGTGTGAGACTTAGGTAATCATAAATGTCTTGATACCAAGGAGAGTTGGGACCAACAAGTTCACAAACCATTTCCGATTTTGGGATATCGTATGCCGGTATCAAAAGTTGTTCTACTAAGAATTCAAATTGTGGCATATTTTTAGGGATGTCCAAGAGAGAACTAATAGTAGCCATTGCATCAGCTGCCTTATTCTGTGCCATGGGGATTTGCTCAAAAGAAATCGATTGAAAGTATGTCAGGAAACTGTCTACCATCCTCTTGTAGGGAAGCAACTTCTCATCCTTTGTTTCATAGTCATCATTCACTTGGTTGATCACGAGCTGGGAATCCCCGAATACAAGCAATGTCTGAATTTTCCATTTGATTGCCAACTTGAGACCTATGACTAGTGCTTCATATTCGGAAATGTTATTTGTACAAGGGAAAGCAATCTGAAATGATTTAGGAATTGAATCTCCTTGTGGTGTGATAAACAGGATTCCAGTGCCTGAGCCATGACCAGTATGAGACCCATCAAAATATAGTTTCCATGGTGCTACCGGTTCCACATGAAAAATGGACTCATCGGGAAAATCAGTTACTAATGGATGAGTGGCTTGAATCGGTGCATCTGCTAGTTGATCTGCTATTACTTGCCCTTTTATTGCCTTGCGCTCAACATACTGTATGTCATACTCGCTTAGGATCATGACCCATTTTGCCAACCGGCCTGTTAATGCTGCTCGACTTAGTAGATATTTCAATGGATCAATCTTGGCAACCAGTTGTGTCTAATGACTGAGCATATAGTGTCTTAGTTTTTGGGATGCAAAGACCACAGCGAGGCATGCACATTCAATGTATGTGTAGTTCAACTCATAGCCTATCAATGTGCGGCTGATGTAATAGATTGCTCTTTCTTTTCCTTCATGATCATTTTGGGCCAGCAATGCCCCCAGTGCTGAACTAGTAGTCGAGATGTATAGAATCAGAGGCTTTCCATGAATGGGCGGCATGAGTACTGGTGTTGATAGCAGGTAACCTTTTATTTGTTGGAAGGCCTCTTGACATTTATCTGTCCATACAAAGGGGACACTTTTGCGCAACAGGTACTGGAATGGATGGCACTTATCCGCCAACTGGGCTATCAAACGGCGAATAGATTGTACTCTACCCTACAGAGTTCTGAGTTCACTGATCCCTCTGGGCGGAGGCATGTCTATAATTGCTTTGACCTTTGCCAGATCGACCTCTATGCCTCTTCGAGAAATTATGTATCCCAATAGTTTTCCTGATGTGACCCCAAAGACACATTTCTTAGGGTTTAGCCGAACTTTGTACTCTTCAAGTCTCTTGAAAATTATGTCGAGTACTCTCAAATGATCTTTCCTAGTTGCTGATTTGGCCAACAGGTCATCTACATAATCCTCCATTATATTGTGCATCATGTCATGGAAGATCGTGGTCATAGCCCTTTGATATGTGGCACCTGCGTTTTTGAGACCAAAGGGCATGGCGTTCCAACAGTATGTACCCCATGGGCAAGTAAATGCTGTTTTGTGTTGATCCTCAGGAGCAATGCGGATTTGGTTATAACCAGAGAAACCATCCATGAGGGATAGCATCTCATGTTGGTCAAAGGGAAGTCATCCTTTAGACATGCCTTGTTTAGATCCCGAAAGTCTGTACATACCCGAATCAGCCCATTTGGCTTTGTCACCGGCACTAGATTGGAAATCCATTCAGCATAATCTATAGACCTTATGAATCCGACATCCAATAATTTCTTTAACTCGGCTTTGACCAATAGAGCCACTTGAGGGTGCATTTTGCGCAACTTCTGCTTGACTGGTTTAGCATTGGGTAATAGTGGCAGATGATGCAGAACCAGTTTGGGGTCCAATCCTGGCATGTCTGCATAGGACCATGCAAAGTTGATTTTTCGTTCTGCAAAGAATTTATGAAACTATGGTTTCTCTTCATCAGTCAATGATGAGGCAAATAGGACCATCTTGGGGTCTTCTGCAGTTGAAATGTTATCCTCTATTGTGTCCTCAATAAGCATGGCCAATTTCTCCTGTTGCACAGGGAGAAAGTCTAGTCCTCCATCTTTGGGTGCCTCAGAGAAGTTTTCACCCGCAGATTCGTCCTTTATTTTTACTATTTTATCGTCAAGAGGTGCCTTTCGGTTTTCACCTAGAGACGTTTCATTTTTTGCTTTATTTTTATTTTTCCAACTAGAGGACTGAACAGTCTCGCCGAAGTATGCAGTGCAGTCTAAATCAATAGAAAATCTTGATTTGTGGTCCCCACTGGGTATGCCTTCTCGTAATCCCATGAATTCGGCAATGGCTTCATCATTTTGGAATGTGTCCAAAACGGGCGGTCCTTGTTGGTCCCAATCGACTAGTTCAGGGTAAACTAAAGAGATGCCATTGTCAAGGCTAGTGAATTGGGGTGAGGATGCAGACAGCATGCAGATGGATTCGTTGATATTGTAGATGAGGTTATCATCATCCAACTCTACATCAGACTCTATCCAATATTCTCCTTCACTAGTGTCATATTCATTGTCGTAATAAGGAGTGAAGGTTTTAGAGCCCTGGTTATCAATGTTGTCTGACACTTCAGATAGATTAGCCTGAGGGGGGTCAGATGATGGCTGTTGTGTGTTATGGGAAGTGGTAGTAGGGCTTTGACTATTTGGTGCCTGTTCAATTTTGAATGTTTGCCAAAATCGTTGTTTAGAGGTCAATTCCCCTAGTTCAACAAACAAATCATCAAGACAACTTGAGTCATAGGGATCGTTCGAGGCAAATTCCCACTCGATGAAGTCGGTTTAATTGAGGGTTCCCCTAGTAGTCTCGACTATTGTCCCGAAGCATGTGCAGCACTCATTTAAGAGAGATCAGTCGTCGTCATGCATTAGCAAGTGATCCAAACCTAATCAGAATACTTGAAATTTGAAAAGTTTCTATAGGTTACCGGCTTTATTTGTCTTTTCCTAGACACTAGTCATGTCATGTGTATTGAAGTCATAACCTTTGCCTTATGTTGAGCGGTATTAGGGGTGTGTGACCCGTGTCCATATAGATCCATCCTGTGATGTCAGCAAGGTCTTCCTCACTCATGTCTCCCCACTTGATCAAAACTGTATTTGGTGGGACTATGAAGGTTTCCTGAGGTTCCATTTGGAAACATGGCCGACCATAGTCCTTGGGAGATCTAGGCATTGTTGTTATGTTGTATGTTGTGTGCAGTTTGAATTCTCCGCAGCCAAGGTCCTGGATTTTGATAGTTGATTCCGTCTTAGGGTTGGTGGAAGGTGGTGGTATGGCGGAAGACGTGCATGGAGCGGATGTGGAAGATGACGTGAGTGTGGAAGGGTCGATGTACTTGGATGTCGAGGAGCCCGGTGCTTCTCGGTTAATAGGTACTTGATTTTCAGAGATACCCCTTAAATTGGTACAATATTGGAAAGGGTCGGGGTCTCTGTATATGGTGATTTCTGTACTGTCAAAAGGAAACTTGAGGCATTGGTAGTATGTTGACGGAACGGCTTTTAAAGCGTGGATCCATGGACGGCCAAGTAAAATGTTATATGGTAGTTCCAAATCCAGGACCTGGCAAGTTGTGTCTACAATGACCGGTCCCACTCTGATAGGGAGAGAGATAACACCCCTTGAAGAGCGTTCCTCGTCATCGTATGCTTTGATCACTATGCTTTTCGTTGGGTCTACGCATGCAT
>VDFB02321113.1:0-17191 GCA_007258455.2 Sequoia sempervirens
GACCTTCACATGTTTCATCAACTTTGGTTTGAGACCTCTTGAGGCCGACACAGACCTTTTCTGGATCATGGGAGATAGTAGTGATAGTGATAGTGATAGTGATAGTGATAGTCATACAAGGGCTTCGACTCGCATTGTATTTCTAGGCTTAGCGCCAAATCATTTTGTAATTTGTAAGCTTGAAGGAAGGGCATGTTGCATGTGAATAATTGATCATTATCTATATATTCATGTGGGATTGTTATTCCAATTCTTTGAGTTTCTGTTGTGTTTAATCATGTTGCAAGGTTGGACAATCCTATTTCTGGACCCTCCATCCTTGACTGCACCAAGTGGTATCAAAGCAAGTTGCAGACCTTGGGAGAGGAGAGCGAAGTTGAGCAAGGCATTTCGTAAGATCTTTGTGTAGACATATCATCGACTTGAGGAAACCTACTTGTGTTTCTCAACAGATTGTTGATTGTGAGGCAGTTGCGACCCTGTATCCAGATTGCCGACTTGAGGTAGTTACACCAGATCCTAGGAAGAGATGTTTCCAAGGAGAATTCATACTGCAATAAATGTTGCTGGAAAGATGGATGAGATGATGGAAATGATGTGAACAATGAAAGTGAGATTGGATGTTGTTGAAGAAGAAATAAGAAAGGGCTTAAACCCTAGACCTAATGATGAAAGTGATGATGATGAAGTTCAAGCTGCAGACCTAACTGAAGAAACTATAGAAGAGGAAGAATCAGATTAGGTGAAGATGTTGAAGGCTATTTTGAAAATAGGAAAGCGACCAAGAATGGAGATTTCAAACTATACCAGTAACCTAAATCTTGAAGAGTTGATTGATTGGATAAATGAAATTGAAGAATACTTTGAATATGAAGAAATTAAAGATCCAGAGAGAGTGAGATTTGCAAAGAATAAACTGAAATGACATGCTACAATATGGTGGAAGGAAGAAGGAAGTTCAATTGGAAATAAATAGAAAAGGTAAAGAGAAGATTGTGAAATGGGTTAGAATGATGAAAATTTTGAAGAACCAGTTTGTACTTGCGGACTATGAGTTGCAGTTGTTGAAGAGATTGCAAAACCTAACATCTAGAAGGAAAAGATTGTGAAAGAATACATTGAGGAATTTCATAAGATCATCATCAGGACTGGACATAGTGAAGCAAGCAAGGAGAAAGTGGCAAAATATATCAATGGGCTGAGGATGAACATTCAGGAAGAGTTGAGTCTGGTAAGGATGAATTCAGTAGAGGAAGCATGTCATTTTGCATTAAAGGTGGAGGACAAGCTAAACAAAAGACATGAACAAAGGTAGAGAGGAAGAGGAAGTATATTTTAGATAGGAAGGTCACATTCCAAAGTAGAAAAACCATATACAGAGCAAAACAAGGACATAGATTCATACCGCAAGGAAGAGAGGGATTCCAATTCATACCATAAAGGGGGAGATGATAAAAATTCTTACTGCCACAACAGAGGAGGCTATAATTCTGACCGCAATGATGGATACTGGAGAGATGAGAAAGCATATGACAAGAGAACTTTCAGAGGAACCTGTTTTAAGTGCAGAGGACATAGAGAATTTGAGTGTCCCCAAGAAAGCAAGAAGATTGAAAATCATGCAGGAATCGGATATGCAAAGGAAGAACCAGTGGAACCGCTGAGTTCCAGAGGAAGTCCTGAGAAGGGAGAATCATTATTTATGAGGAGAGCACTATTTCAGGAGAAAGAAGTACCTAAGAAAGCACCACAGAGGAAAATTTTGTTCTAGACTAGATGCGAAGCAGGAGGTAAGTGTTGCAAAGTTATTATTGATAGTGGTATTAGAGATAACCTAGTTTATGAGGAAATGGTGACAAAGTTGAATTTGGAAAGAAGAAAACATCTAAAGCCTTATAGGATAGCCTGGATTCAAAATGAGCACAAGATACTAGTAATTGAACAATGTTTAGTAAAATTTCATATAGGATCATATCATGATGAAGTACTATGTGATATTATGCCAATGGATGTATGTCATATGTTGTTGGGTAGAACTTGGCAGTATGATAAGAAAGCTATACATGATGGGAGAAAGAATACCTACACCATAACATCCAATGGAAAGAGAATCACCTTGACACCTTTGGAAAATGAACCTGAAAGTGAAGTATGTGGTACACTAGAATCAATTTGGTATATGGAAGGAAATTTTTGGATGGATTGAGACATGAAAACATGTGTTTTGATTTGATTCCAAGGAAGTGTGGAGCCCTAGATGTAGAGAGAATCACAAGAGAAGAAGAATCACCGAGGAAGGAAGTCATTGAACTGTTGACAGAGTACCAAGACCTTGTATTAGAGAATGTGCCTGAAGGATTATCACCAATCTGAAGTATCAGTCATCATATAGATCTTATTCCAGGAGCTATTTTTCCAAACAAAATTCCACACCAGATGACACCAGGAGAGAATGTGGAGCTAAATAGATAGATACAAGAACTATTGAAGAAAGGATTGATCAGAGAAAGTATGAACCCATGTGCAGTACCAGTTGTACTTGCACCTAAGAAAGATGGAGAATAGAGGATGTGTGCAGATTCAAGAGCTATCAATAAGATCACAATAAAGTATAGATTCCCATTGCCTAGGATGGATGACATCATTGACAATCTAAGTGGAGCAAAGTATTTCACCAAGATAGACCTAAAGAGTGGATACCATCAAATCAAGATCAAAGAGGGAGATTAATGGAAGACTGCTTTCAAGACAAATGAGGGATTGTATAAGTGGTTGGTCATTCCATTTGGACTAACTAATCCACCTAGTACATTTATGAGGCTGATGAATGAAGTTCTGAAGAAATTCTTGGGCAAGTTTGTCATTGTTTATCTGGATGATATTTTGATTTTCAGTAAGACTAAGGAAGAAAATTTGGAGCACATCAGACAAGTATTTCAGAGGCTAAGGGAAGAGAAGTTGTTGATAAACATCAAGAAGTGTAGTTTCATGAAGGAAGAACTGGTATATTTGGGGTTTGTGATATCTGCGGAAGGATTGAAGATGGACCCTAAGAAGGTTAAAGCAATAGTTGAATGACCTACACCTGTGAACGTTGGATAGGTAAGATCATTTCATGGACTGGCAAGTTTTTACCGTAAGTTCATTAGAAATTTTAGTAGTATTTGCACACCTATGATGGAGACAATGAGGGGTGACCAAAAGGAATTCAAGTGGACATCAGGAGCACATAATAGTTTTGAGTTGTTGAAGCAAAAGGTGACAAAACAACCTGTGTTAGCACTATCGGACTTTGATAAGGTGTTCCAAGTAGATTGTGATGCTAGTGGGAGTGCAATAGGAGTTGTGTTAAGTCTAGAAGGGATACCAGTAGCCTACTTTAGTGAAAAATTGAATGATGCTAGGAAAAGATATTCAGTCTATGATTGGAATTCTATGAAATCATACAAGCCTTGAAGAAGTGGAGACATTACTTGTTACCTAAGGAATTTTTGTTGTATATAGATCATCAAGCTTTACGATATTTGAATAGTCAAGGGAAGTTGAACCAGAGACATATGAGATGGGTAGAATTCTTGCAAAGTTATACATTTGTGTTGAAGTACCAGAGTGGAAAGTCAAACAAGGTTGCAAATGCATTGAGCAGGAGAAGTTTGTTGGAAAAGATGAGAATTGAAGTATTAGGTTTTGAAGAACTGAATCATATGTATGAGGATGACATTGATTTTGCTGAGGCATGGAAGGCTTGTAAGGAACCTGTAGAGACAAATAGAAGCAAATGATTGGATTATCTCATTCAAGAAGATATATTATTCAAGAACAACCAGTTATGTATCCCTAGAAGTTCAATTAGAGAGAATTTGATCAAGGAAAAGCATTGTGGAGGATTATAGGACATTTTGGAATTGATAAGACCGTAGCATTGGTAAGTGAAAACTATTTTTGGCCACAACTGTATAAGGATGTCAAAAAATATGTTCAAAGTTGTAGGATTTGTCAAGTTACAAAAGGAAACTGTTAGAACACTGGAATGTATACACCATTGACAGTACCAGAGATACCATGGGAATACATTAGCATGGACTTTTTGTTGGGATTACCTAAGACACAGATAGGATTTGACTTTGTATTTGTGGTTGTGGATAGATTTTCTAAGATGGTGCATTTCATACCTTGTAAGAAGACCAGTGATGCAATACATGTTGCAGATCTATTTTTCAAGGATATTGTGAGATTACATGGACTACCAAAGAGTATAGTATCAGACAAAGACACTAGATTCATTGGATATTTATGGAAAATATTGTGGAAGAAGATGAAGACAAATTTGAAGTATAGTTCATCATTTCACCCACAGACAGATGGAAAAATAGAAGTGGTAAATACGAGTTTGGGGAACTTGTTGAGGTGTTTGACTGAAGGTAAAGCGGGAAATTGGGACTTAATACTACCGCAAGCAAAAATTGCATACAACAATTTAGTAAACTGGAGCACAGGGAAGACACCATTTGAAATTGTCATAGGACAACAACCCAGAGGAGTAGCAGAATTAAGAGATATCAATATGGAGAATAAAAGGAGTACAGAGGAAGAAGAATTTACAAGATTCGTGGAAACAATGCATACTTAAGTTAAGGAGCATCTAGAGAAAATTAACAATACCTACAAGGAGGAAGCAGATAAGAAGAGAAGACATAAGGAGTTTGTAGTAGGAGAGGAAGTAATGGTATATCTGAGAAAAGAGAGATTTTCCAGTTGGGACATATAATAAGTTGAAGATGAAGAAGTTTGGACCTTGTAAGATCATTAGGAAGTTTGATTTTGGAAATACATATGAAGTGGAACTACCAAAGGAATTTGGCATATCACCTATATTCAACATTGCAGACCTATACCAGTATCATAAAGAAGAGTCACCAGAGGACAGAGAAGTTGGTTTTTTGGACCAAATAGCACATCATTCAAAGGAAATTGAGGAAATTTTAGGTGATAGATTTGGACGTACTACTAGAGGAAGGCAATACAAGGAATATCTAGTCAGATGGAAAAGAAGACCAGAGGAAGATTCATCATGGATTTCTTAGGCTGAGGTGGACCGCATTTGTTTTCCTCTAGCCCCAGGAAAGTGAGAGGCTCACTTTTCTTCAACCTCGGGTGTCTGATGCAGGAGCATCACTAGTTACAAGCAATCTTGCATCAAGCAAAAAAATATTTGCATTCATGTTTTCTTGCATTTTAGTAGTTTGTTGTCAGGACCTAGTCTTAGTATTTCATACCACATTATACCGCATTGTAACATCAGAGCTCATGGAGTAGGATATATGATCTTCATTGCAACATCTACATCATATCCATAATTCAAGCATTTTGGATATCTTGGTACGAAGATATTACTAATAGAATATCATCTATAATTGGACAAAAAGCATTCACAGACTAGTCTTGGATTTTCAAGTGTGTGGGCCTATCTCGTGACTTGCGGAGCTTAGGGAACCATTTCATAAGGATACACATGCACTGAGGAACCTCTATTCCGATCTGCATCATGTTTATCCAAGGATCAAAGGAGAATCATATGTTTTGGCTGACCTTCACACGTTTCATCAACTTTGGGGTTTGAGACCTCTTGAGGCCAACGCGGACCTTTTCAGGAGCTGGGAAATGATATATATAAGCATTGTACATAGTTGCATTAGATAGCATAGGAGATAGTAGTGATAGTGATAGTCATACAAGGGCTTCAACCTGCATTGTATTTTTGAGCTTAGCGCCAAATCATTTTTGTAATTTGTAAGCCGGAAGGCATGGCATTTTGCCTGTGAATATTTGATCATTATCTATATATTCATGTGGGATTTCCATTCCAATTCTTTGAGTTTTCGTTGTGTTTATTCTTGCTAAAAGGTTGGACAGTCCTATTTTTGGACCCTTCATCCTTGACTACACCAAGGAATCATGCACTACGAGTAACTTTTCTTTTTTCTAGTGATTTTTTTTAAATTATAAAGAACTACCATCTAGTTTGAAATTCAATTAACTTTCCCATTAGCAATATTTATGCCTAGCCTAAACAGGTATGATTTTAAATTTACCAAGGTTGCACCCATGATAAAAATCTAAAATTTTGGTGGTCAAATAGGATTTTGAGTGAGATTCTAGAGAGTTCAAGGGAAGCTCTAGAAGATTTGAGAGAGGATATTTGAAGAGAGTATGGCATGAGAGAGTGACTGTAGATGGGGTTGTATATAGGAATATAAAAGAGGTAAGGACACATGATATGAGGGTCCATAAAGAGGCCAATATCTTGTAACAAAAGTGGGGAATCATCTCTTATGTAGCAAGGGCATGAAAGATAGACCTAATAGGATGAGGAAAGAAAAATAATAAGGGGGTCATAGAAGATAAGGGGGATATTTATGAAAAGAATGGAAGAAGAAGATAGGAAAAATAAGGAAGAAAATATATTTATTTTAAGTTGCTGACATATAGGAAAGGAACAAAAGACAAAAAGAAGAAGATGGGAAAGGAAATTCCCAATTTTGGAGTATGGAGAGACAAGAGGATTAGAGGGGAGTTTAAAGAAATTATGGGAGTGTATATGGCATAAAGAGAAAGAGAGAGTGTGACTACGTTAATAAATTGGTTTCACTAAAACAACCTCCATTTTACATGAAATATTTGGAGGCCATTGGTTTGATGTCTACAATTGATAAGTAGCCACTACCATTATGGTATCAACCAAGCGATAAATCGAGAGTATTAAATTTGGCTTAGAGTTGGAAGGAATCTTATAAGCATTGATTGTGGTTGTTTCCCTATAGCAAGAAGGTTGTAGAGGTGAGAAATAGCGATTTATGGTAACAAAATTCCTCTAATGAGAAGAACAAGAGTTGTTGTTGCAACTCCAAATGTTGTAGATATAATGTATGAGGTACTAGAGGCCATAATGGGAGTGAAAATAAGGGTGAATTCTCTATAAGGAGACAAGAGAAGGGGTAGATAACATGAAAGAGCATATAGTGAAAGTGGAGAGGAAGGAGTTGATGCAAAGGGACAAGCATATGGAAATATAAATGTATAGGAAATGTACAAACATGAACTTACAATTGGAATTTATGCAATTCTAGAGATGTTATAATTAATAACACTAGGGGGTAGTATATAAATGCCACAAGTTAGAGGAGGATGGTAGATATATGATACTAGTAGATTTCATAAAACAATGTGACCAAGGAGATACACAATAGATGCTAGAAGTACATATAGTAAACAAAGTTGATTGTTTAAGTGCATATACTAATGATGGAGTCTTTGCAGTGTTGCAAGTTGGACCTATGAGTGACGATAAAATAAATGCATAAAGTTAACAAAGTTTTGCAATATGGATGTTGCACTTGTAGTGACAACAGTACACCTTGACATGACAAGTGAAGCTTAAGCAACATCATGGAGTTAAAAAAATTGAAGAGGTATTAATTGGAGAATGTATACTCTTGACTTAGGGGACATTAGTTGATGCAGTATTGTAGTGGAGATTGGTGGAGAGAAAAGTGAACTAATGGACTAGTAGTTTGAGTTCACAATGCATGTGAAATTGAGTCCAAATAACGATTTACACTTGAAGAGTAAGAGCTATTAGATAAATAATAAAACAAAGGAGTAGAGGAGGAATGCATATGCAAAGAAGTGGTATATGAAAAGAAAAATAGACTTTTGTAAATTTATCACAAGGATTCATGGTCAAAATACTATTATAGCAACAACCAGTGAAGTGTTGGGTAATGTTGAGGAAAGGCTAAATGTAGATTTATAGGATATGAGGACATTTATAGGGCTGCAATAAAGAGAAGTGGTTTGTGCAGGAATAAGGAGCAAAATGGGGAAAATGCCCAGCTTTGTATGGAGAAGATGTCAAGATGATTAGATGGGAGTTTTGAGAAATCAAAGGAGGTAGTGAGAGAGAGCACCTTCATTCAGGTCTATTGTTTAACCATAAATTAATAGTAAGCTTTTCTGGATTAAAATGATGGTAAAAAAACAAACACAGTTTAATCCAAAAAAGCTTACTATTATCGATATGGACTGTGGAAATCTGATGTCTTTGATAACCATAAATTGTTTTTAACAAGAAAAACTTAAATCATTTAAAGATATTTGTTCACTTGAAATACTTAAGTAGGAATGCATATTCAACATCGTTTGAAAAATGGATAAATACAGTGATAGCATTAGTTAATGTCCCATAAGCCTTACGATTTTTCTCCCATTCTATTATTCAAGAAAAGCAAGATTCTTTATAGCCCTTGACTCTTTAAAATATTTAAAGTAAGAATTCAAAAAAAAAATCTTCAAAATTGATTTGAAAGATGAGATTTATTTTAATTTAGAATAAATAAATTTACTAGTTAAATTTTGTTTTCCCAAGTACATATTACCTTTACAAGGGAAACTCTCTTGAACTCTCCACTGCTCTAGCACTTTTAGGATAAGGAGGACCCATGGGATAAGGAGAACTCCTCAGAAAAGGAGACTTGGTTTTATCCTCCATAAGGCTCCAGCGAGGAGTGGAGGGACACTTTTGACCAAAATCAGGGGTGTTATTTTTAACCTTGCAGCAAGAAGTTGAAGGACTGTCAGGAGTATGAACTTTAGGATTAGGTGTAGAATACTTCATTGGAGTCATATTATTTTGTTTTTCATCAGCTTTCCAAATAGTGAATATCTCATAATTTCCACTCAATGATGTTGTTGATAGTCCCCGACAATTTCTTCTAATCCAATTCTTCAATTTGCCTAGAAATGGGCCAACCATAAAATACTTATTGGCTCTTTTTTCCATGATTGAGAGTGAATGCCAAGCAATTTCACTGATTTCCTTTTTGGTCTTTGGTTCGAAAGGGTACATCTCATTCACTCCCGTGATAAGGAACAAAACCACTCTTTTCTTCCCATCAGCATGTTCAATAGAGTTATCGACATTCAAAAGTGGGCCTATATCATATCCTACCTCTTCCATTGATTCTCTAATAGCACATACATGATCTTCTTCATCGGGATCTTCCTTCTTTCCCCTAGGGAAACTCCAACAACCGCTCTTCCAACCCTTTACAAGCAAACACCTCTCATAGGACCGGTCCAAAATTATTGAGCCTGCTACTGGAACAGTGTTCTTAAAGCGTCTAAATTCCTCAATTAGAGCATCTACAAGGTTAGCATGGTGAGTTTTAAAGGGACCACAACTCCTAAAAAATGATAGGTGAAATCTGTTAGAGTAAGGGACATGAGATTGGGATCCTCCTCTCTTATATTGTCTTCGTAGTGCCAATGAGCTAGCTCTACTTGAAACATTAGGCTTGGCATGAACTCTACTTCTTCTAGATTCATATCTTGCACAAAATTAACATATAACTCTTGCATGATCTCCTGTGAAGGATAAGTAGAGGTATCTGATTTTCTTTGTTTTCTGGATCTAGATCGAATAACCTTATTATCCGGAGTCGTTGGACGTGGGGGTGCATGATCAAGAATAGCAGCAGGAGTTGCAGAGATCACACCATTAGAAAGGGAAGATTTTCGACATTTAGAAGGAGGAGGGTCATTGAAACTTTTACGTATGGAAGGGATGGTACTTCCTAATGCGCTCATATTGCTTCTGTGCTCAGTAGTCCCTTCCTTGAGTAACAATGATGGATTTATGACTCAATAAATACAAGCTCAACAGTCATTTCTACTAGCGCTTGCACCTCAATGAGGTGCAATGGTTATGCCGATAGCAGGATATTCTCTGGCAATATATTGAAGGGAAGGGGAAAAGATCGCAAGAAAATGTAAATTGATTTTCTTAAGACTAACTATTTATAGCAAAAGTCAATTGATGATGGGATGCGAGAAGATTTGAATATGAACAAATGAACTTTATTTAAATCGGTATGCTATTCTAAATGGTTTCAGAACATTGTATTTTTTGTACAATGAAAGAAGACATATAAATTAAAAAGTTGATTGGATTAAGTACAGTTGTTGCTGGTTAATGATAAGCCTTGTAACCAAATGTAACATAATGGAAAACTGCATGTTGCGGGAGAATAATTTTATAATACAAAAACTATTTTATGACACATGAAAATCACCAATTGAAAAAATTGGTTATGTATAATACAATTGTTGGTGGTTGACGATGAGGTTCTATGATATGTGCCATTTGTCTTCAAGACCTACAGAACAAAAGCAATAAAATGGTTAGATGTGTTGATTAGGCATCAAATTATGGCAAAAAAATTGTAGTTAAGTAAAGACTTGAAATGCATAATTATGTAAGAGGAAAATTAGACATATTTTAAGCACTATTTTTTTTTTGAGTTGTATAATGATTTCTACGTATTTAATTTATAGTATTGCTATTATTAAAAAAAAAATCCCAATGTATGAACAAAATTACCATAAGAAATTGAATATACTGAAGTCGTTGATGACGTCGATGTCGTTAAATCATAAATAAAATAAACAGAGGGAAATCAATAACATTTTAGCTGCTCAACAATGCATAATATCTATTACTCATGATAAAGAAAACATACAAGAGTTTATTATTTAAAAGAAATCATGTCCAAAGGTAGATGTTGAATATTGATACTATTTATTTATTAACCCAAGATTTTTGTAAAAGAGAATTTACTCTTCCTTTCATTTTGAAAAGGATTGTTTATTTTCCTTTTCAAGAACAAAACTATTATCGCACATTCAATGCATATGCACAGTCAAGCCACCGTGATTGAACTAACAATATCTTAATCAAACAGGGTTCAATTTTTACAACTTACCATATTGAGCTTACAAGCTAAGTTTTAACATGCAAAATAAAATGAAGCAATATAGAGTCAGAAGTTGGTGGCCTCAGTAAGAATCATATATAGATTAGGAAATCCTCAAAGTTGTCTTTGGATAACTTGTTCTCTCAATTAAATGAATTCATGTTTTCTACATAAACCCTGCCATCTACATTTCACCTAGGTAGCATGGATTCTATGGCATACACTTCTTTCCCAATGTTGTTTTATCATCCCATAATTATTAAAATATTTCTTTCATTTCAATTATATGTATGTTCTATTATATGTATTTCACCAAAGTAGAAGAAAACTTAAAATGCTTAAACCTAGTTGCAAAAAGATTCAAACTCTCTAGTAAAGGCACTATAAACCTGAAGTATTTGGAAACTTGAAGATTGCTAGGGTTTATATTGAAGAAGAGATTAAAGAAATTCATTTTCAAAATCATAGTAATCTCTACAAAGCAAACATTCCTAGTAGTTATTCTAAAATTAAAAGTAATTATTTCATCGGAGAGAATTTAAATTCAAGAAAATAGAAAATAACAATTTTGTTGAGCACTAAAGGGGGGTATATACAACCATCATTCAATTATATATACACAAGAATGTTGAATAGAAAAGATATAAATTTAATAGGCCAAATCAAATTGCCCCATAATTGTAAAGTTGAATCACGTGAATATCATATTGAATAGATTAAAGCGTTAAACTCAAAGAAAATGTGTGCTACGCACATCGACCAAATCGTATTGGAAGAAGCTTTCAAATGCCCCAATATATGCACAAATTCAATCTGCAGGTCACCGATTATACATAGAATAAATGAATGGAAAAAAACAACAATGAAAGAAGATTTTGGTTGAAGTATACAGACCTGAAACGAATGGGTGGATGTTGAGCCTCCAACCTATTCCTTGTTCACCACACATACTTGAAAGAGGCAACCAAATTTCATTCGTCTTTCCTATGCCTTGTGTCCAGGGTCGAGCCATCTTAAGGTTGCTTGACATTTATTAGCTGTAGTGAAGAATTTGTGACTTATTAAATGGTAGGTTACGCATGGAGACCCCAAGAATGGTGTAGAATGGCACTGGTGGGCTCAGAGACATACCTGGTGACATAAATCTACCATGAAATATGTAATGCATGTACTCATTCTGGGCTAGTTTATAAGAAGGCCCAAATGTGGTGAGAATTTATGGGGAAAGGCAATCACAGATCTTCAACAATACATTATAGGACCTCACCCCATGATTCTATCTTCTTCGCCAAACCATTTCCTCAAGTTTTGAAAGGAGGAAATGTTAAAGTTTTAATATGAATTTCTAGATTCATAAGGGGGGAAATAGTGGAATAAAACATGGAATTAGATCAAATGTTATGGCCCTTCTAATGTTAGTTTAGAACAACAACATTAAAAATCAATTTTATTGAAATCCATACTTAAATTTTCTAATGCCTACTTATCCACTCCCCTAACAAGAATTAATATTTAATTTATAAATATAACAAATCTAATTAAAATTTAACAACAATAAATGAATTAAATAACTTATAGCAGAATTCTAGCATATACCTAAACACATATATACACTTATTACCTTGATTGATTAAATCGGTTTAAGATGGAGAGATTTTGTATTGGAAATAAAAATATGAATTAATAGATATCCAAAAGAATAACCTCTAACTTAAATGACAATTTCTAGAAGCTATATTTGTATTGAAAATAAATAAGAATTGAAGGCCATAAAATGGTACATGCTTTCATTAACAATAAAATATAAGGACACAAAACATGTTAAATGGCAATATTTACAACTTTCACAACTGAAAGTCCAATTATCAACACCCTTTCATGCCTTTTGATGTTAGAGTAATCAAGCTCAAGTTGGGTGCCACTAAAAATAGAAAACTAATCAACAGACCAATTGCCTCATAATGGATTGATGGATTCATTTGCATATGTTACGAGTATGACTGTTGTTATCAATGGAATGATAGTCGGCCAATTAGTTTTCCACTTTAAATGGACACCCCTGGTCCTTATCTCTTAATCAGCTCATGTTAACTTCCAAGTAATGAACAAGTATTAACAGTAGGGATGCAATACAGTATATATAATCCTTCAGCAAATTTACAAGGAGAACAGGCATTTCTAAGACTATTGAAATTTGAGGTATATCTTGGATATTATGAGTCATCTTTTGCTCTGCCCTAAATAGAAAGAATGTAAATGAACCTTGGAAAGATAGTATTGCATTTAATATGGCATTTATTATTGAATTCATAAATACTATCTGGTATACCCTGGCAATGACAAGGAAAAACAGCTGCAAAGCAAACAAGAGTACATTCAATTTCCATATTGACTAACAGCTACTTAAAGAAAAATCCTTTATTGAAGTATATATTTTTCAGATCCTCTCAAACAATCTGTGACAAATAAAATTTTTGTTGCATTAGTATTCCCATCCAAAACTTAGACAGAAATTCTAGACTACCAATGGGTTGGGTAATCCAGAAACTCGTATAACCACAAGAGTTGTACACACTAGTTAATAATTTTATATACAGAGAGTAAGAAATATTAATCAATAATCAGCAAGAGTATCCTTCAACCCAAGGCAAGATTGGATTTCTGCAACAAGATCGTCATCCCCAATGATGAATAAAAATACCAAAGATGCACATTGGCTTGCAACTTCTTATTGTAATATAAGTTAAAATCAGCTCTCACCAATGCCTTAAATTCCAAATTTACAATTGGGATCTTGCCTGGAATGAATTTTTTTGAAATTCCCTAAATTTGCAGGAGCCTGAGAAAAAATGTATGAATTCTAGAACTTTTGCATAGAAGAATGGTATTCAATTTCCAATAGCAGACAGAAAACAATGCCCTCCATCAACAACATGGTCATTCTTTAGTAGAAAATTTCTGATTTGTTAGTTTCTGTATGATACAAGGAATCATTTCAGAGGCCAGTAATTCTCTCTGAAGTGGTGAGTAGGGGTATTATCAGAATTAGAAAGGAAAACTTTTAATGGAGTATTATTAACGAGTCAACTGATCCAAACATTTTAATTTTCCTGTAGGCTGATCTTGGCTAGTTCCATTTCCAAGTTTTCCAATCTTCAGCTTCCCATTACACTGGTAATTATAGGAATCCCTTGCTGAGCCATTTCTGATGGCCTCTACTGGAGGAATGAAGCAATCCATGGAAAGGCCAGGAACATTGAAAACCACATCATCAATTGTCCATGTTTCTTCCATTCGAGTTTTTTGTGGTTCATTGCAATCTCTCCAAACTTGAAGACGGTCACAATGGACCCACCTGAGTGAGCAATCATGACACCGTCCACTACTTGGTAATCATTAATGGTTGTTTCTATGTTAGTTTCCTAGTAAATAGTGCTTATTCTAGTAGCTTGAATTCAAGTAAGGTGAGAGTCCATATATACAAGTAGACCAATTTTCTGACTAAAATATCCAAAGAGCACATGCCTGATAATTTTTGCAGGACTGTAACTCCTTTCATGTAGCATTGATGGATTAGCAGAAAGCGTCAAGATAAAGCAATCTTCATCTCTAATTCTTTTTTCTCCTACGCAACGAGCATTTGCAAACATGATTTTTTTCGTTCTAGGATCTAAACCCTACAAAGAGAGAAATGAAAGGGCATGAGAAAATGTATCATTATCAACCAGATAAAATGTAAGCAGTTAAATGAACTCCAATGAATAAACACTGACTTGTACTAGTCCCATATCTCTCTACCCTCATTGAAAAAATATCCTAATAATTCTGCAACCATGCAAACTCTGTTTTCAAAGACTACCTCACTGAATTTCATCCTAATACCTTTTGAACACTTGTGAAGACAATAAATTTTCTCTAATTGGAATCTGCAAATAGGTATACTGTTCTTGTCTACTTATGGAACAACAAACTGAGACTATTTTTAAATGGTTTCATACAAAAAAGTCATATATTTTATACCACTGAACCAGCCTAGTGATACTTAATGTTGTGGAAGACGACGCAAAATGGGTTATTTATCTACCACCATAGTGAAAAGCTAGCCATTGCCTCTAGATTGTTGCCTATGGCCCTTAGTACAACTATTAGGGTTGTTAAGAACCTTCAAGTATGCTGTGATTGACACACTGCATCTAAATTCATCTCCAAGATTGTTGCAAGAGAAATTGTTCCCAGAGATGTGAAACATTTCCTTCATAATAGACCGATGCAATGTTCTTGCGAAGAATATGGGTGATGCTACAATTTGAAACAAAACAAAAAAGAGCTTGCACTATAATAACGTGTGATTTATCAGATATCCAGTAATAATGAAGGGACGTATATCAAAGCATAGCAGCGGCGGAAATTTTTCCCTATGATGTAGTTACAGTTGCCCTGCTGGACATACATGAAAATATGAAAGCGCAGACAAGGCTCGTGAACAGTTCGGAAAAATGCCTCAAAGAAATGTTGTCTCATGGACGGCAACGATTGTAGGAGATGCACGATATGGATTTGTGGAAGCGGCTTAAGAAACTTGCAAGAAAATGCATTTGGCAGGTGTAAAACCAACTCCATGGATTTTCCCCAGCATCCAGCCTGCCTATGCCAAGATGGGAGCATTGTAATACGGTATGGACATCCATCATAGCATAAAGGGATGGACACATTTTATCAGATGTGTAGTTATAATGGCCCTTGTAGACATGTATGCAAAATATAGTAACCTAGACAAGACAAGTGACTGTCTGAATAAATGCCTCAAAGTTTGTAGTCTTCTAGATTGCAACGATTACAGGATATTTACAAAATGGATTTATTGAATAGGCTTTAGAAAGCTTCAACAAAATGCGACTGGAAGGTGTAAAGCCCGACCCCATAAGCTTTTCCAGCATCCTTCCCGCCTATGCAAGGATGAGAGAAATAGTGGACCTACAAGAAAATACCTTGGAAAGTGACATTTACTTCAACTGCAAAATTTCTCCAACACCAGCGGTAAAAGGAATGGAGGGTTAACAGCCAGTGCCTTATTATGAAAGGGTTTTCATTGCAATAGGCATCTCACACTGAAGCAGCTTGAAAGTGATACAACTAATTGGTTGAAGGTTCGCCCCTTCTTAGTTAGAAGAAATAACCCAATGCCACTAGTAAAAGCAACAAAGGGTTAGCAGCCATTGAATAATAATGAAAAGGTTTTAATTAAAATAGTGCATGAAGCATAAAAATAGAAATTACTTTCTCCCTTCTGATGTTTCCTTGCTCTCTTCCTGTCATAACTGCCATTGCCATTTTATTCTAAAGAAGGCTACTTGAAAAAGAAATGGAAATAGGAAAATAGGGAATACACATAGACACAAGCTACTTCAACTCGCCGCCAAAACCCCAAAGAAGTTGAGGAATTAAAATTAATATATAGTGCAGTGGTTGATGCGGTGTTCACCCGATATGAATGATTCTTGTATTTCTTTTGTACGCAACCCACTCCAACACACTAATGGGCGTTACTCATAAAACCATTCAGATGGGATTTCTCACGGAATAGATCCATAACATCAGGACAATAGACTAATCCGGTAGGTTCCACCTATAATAGCCTATGGCTAATTAACTTAGCATTTGTTGAATTCAATTTATTAATATAATGAATCCTTTAGCCTTAATGATCTTAAATTTGATACTGCGGATGTAAAACACAAATTTCTCTAGTTTTGAATCTCCATTAAAATTCACAGATTCCTTAAAGAGCTTGAAAGCATCCATTCTGCATGCATCCTAATATTATAGCACTCTTCACAAGGACATCTTTCTACTTGTTGACCTTTTCTTTATTTGGGTTGATGACACTTTTCTCCCATATATTCTTCTTGAATTGTGTTCTTGTCCGAGAACAACCAAGTACCCGTAGGACCTGTGTATGCAAATTTTTAAGTTCTATGGCTCATGTTATTATTAAGAAGTAGGTTTACATTAAAGCCAAAATATTCATCTCTATAGTGCTTATGTGATGCCCATAATTAGGTCCTGGCCTTTCTACCAATTAATAATTACTCTGGGGTTCAGCTAGCCCATAATATTTTTCCAGATTTTCTACATGTTATTTCCAACTAATATGAGAATTGATCCATTTACACAACCAATATTTTAACAAGGTGGGGATTTGGATGGCTCTAATAGCAACGATATTGTCTCCTCCCTCTCCTGTAATAAACATTTAACAAAGTTATGAATTGCATCAGCCTCAAAAATAGCTTCCTTATTGTCTTCATCATCTTCTACCAACAAATACAAATTAGAGATTTGGAGAGATGTGCAAATGTCAAGATGACTATATTGCATTA